>OY728157.1:1812850088-1812860088 GCA_963277665.1 Viscum album
AAATACAACTGAAACCCCAGTAGCAAAAGTAAACAGTAAACTCCAGCAGCATCGCAAGCCTAAGCTCGGTCACATGCTCTCTAGCTCTATCCAGCAATCAAGCACCTGAGGTAGAAGAGCCACAATCCCTATCCACACCTGCAACCATATAACCTGTTTGGGCCGAAAAGCAGGACCCAAATAGGGTGTGAGACTAATCCCAGTAGGCAACCACCAAAAGATATGTGCCCTACTATCAGTGAGCAATATTGCAAAAGTAATATAAATAAATGCATCAGAGAAACAGAGCACACTAAAGTAAACAATCCTACAATTCTCCATTCACATTTATTTATTAATTTAATTCAGTCATGTAATCATCTACCAAAGAATCTAGAAAAAGTTCTATAGTCCAAAGGCATAGCGAGCAACACAACATGTATCTCAAGAGACTGCCTAAACTACAAGCAGTACAAACCCAAGCTTGTTCTTTGGCTTGGTGGACTCGTCACAAACAACCAACAATATTTATTACACTAACCCTCTGGGTGGCTCACGTGGGCAGGTCCTTATGGTCAATCATTCGAACAAAGGCAAAGACACTCTGAGAAAACACTCAACGTCGATTCCCCCTATGGTCTTGCAGCGATACTACAGACTCTCTGAGGAATCACTTACGTCAAATTCCCCCTTTAGTCTCGATTCGATAATTATCAGACCCTCTGAGAGAGGAAAAAGTCAATCACCCTTATGGTATCGTAATGGTAATAATTAAATAGGCCCTCTGAGGAAGCACTCAACATCAATTCCCCCTATGGTTTAACTACACCAGGTTCCCGCAGCCCTGAGTAAAAGCAATTGTATGTAAACGATTCATAGCAACCCTAAGTATGTTCAACAACTACTTGGCTAATAGCTACAATGCAAAAAAAGCATTTAAACAGCAGACAACACATGCAATCATTCATCCAAGGCAAGCAATTAATGCAACAAGGTTTTCCTCATAGGCAACCTAAGACAAACGGTGGTAAACAGCCAAAACGAAGGAAAACACCCATGGGGTGATCCTTGAATATGCTAACAAGAAAACATTATTCATCTAATAGCCTCAATCACACATGAAATCTAAGGAAGATAAATAAAACAGGTTCAAAACCCTAACCCGAGATACCCGATACATGGATATCCAACATTTTTTCACAAAAACTCATGGAAATTCAACTTAGGGCATCAAACCACCTACCTCAATCCTTGTAGATTGATATACTTGAAACTCGTCCTGTGAATCGGCCTAGAACGGAGTAGATCTTCAAAAACGTCTAAAATGTTCAACCTCAGATAACTCACATGAGAGGAAGAAATAGAAAATGAGGCCAAAGAAGAACCAAGAACTCACCGCTGTGATTCTATTGCAACCGACGGTGTTCGATTCAGAGAATCGGTGACAGATCGGTGGCTCGGATAAGATTCGGCCTCCTCAGACACCCTGTACGGAATTAGGCGGAGAAGAAGACGAAAACAGGGTTAAGATGCGACCCCAGTCCGATTAAGGAAATAAAAAGAAAAGTACACGGCGTGTACTTTTAGAGTACACAGTGTGTACTTTGGTTTTCTGTACTCTGCTTTAAGTGGTCTCCACATCACCCCATATGGCCGTGTGTGCGGCTCGGACACAGCCAGCACACAACCTCGCGCGACGTCGAAGTACATGGTGTGTACTTATAAAGTACACGACATGTACTCCGAAAATTTCAAGATTTTCCCCTTTCTCTAAAAAATGACCAGAAAAGGAAAAACATACCTGAAAAGAAGTTCTGGGTTCTTACAAACTTCTCCCCTTAAAAAAATTCGTCCCTGAATTTCCTAACGAGGCGTAGAAGAAGAAGAACCCTCGAACAACTCCAGCCATTGTGATCACATGTCGGACTCCCTTTCCCAAGTCTTGTCCTATACACAGCCGTGCTTCCATAGAACCCGTACCAGAGGGACAGACCAACCATGGAGTACCCTTGCACTACGATCAACAATCCTGATAGGATGCTCCTCGAATGATGCATCCTGCTCCAGCTCAACCTCCTCGGGTTGAAAAACATGTGATGGGTCTGAGAAATACCATCAAAGCTGAGAAACATGGAAGGCGTCGTGCATATCCTTATACCTCTGAGGTAACTGCAACCTGTAAGAATCCATCCTAACTCTCTCCAGAACCTCAAACAGCCCGACGTATCTCGGTGAAAGCTTTCCCTGTCTCCTAATCCTCTTATGTCCCAACCTCGAGGTAACACTCAAGAAAACCTGATCTCCGACCTTGAACTCTAAAGGTTGTCTCTGCTGATCAGCATAAGATTTCTGCCGAGACTATGCAGTAGCCATCCTCTTCCGAATCAACTCCACCTGCTCTATGGTCTCCTAAAAAAGACGAGGTCCCAGCATAGCTGCCTCTCCCACCTCTATCCAACACAAGGGTGATCGGAACGGCCTACCGTACAAAGCCTCGTAAGGTTCCATCTGAATAGTTTCTTGAAAACTATTATTATAGGAAAACTCCACTAGAGGTATATGTTTCTCCCATGAACCTCCAAAATCAAGGACGCATGCTCGTAGCATGTCCTCCAGCACCTGAATCATGTGCTCTGACTGGCCATCTATCTAGGGATGGTAAGTTGTACTCAGAAGTACCTGTGTACCCAATGCCCTCTGTAGCCCCTGCCAAAAATGTGAAGTAAAGCGGGTGTCCCTATTAGAAACAATAGAACTCAGAACCCCATACAAGTGCACAATCTCTCGGATGTACAACCTCCCAAGCTCATCCACACTGAAGGTCTCCTTGATCGGTAAGAAATGTGCAACCTTCGTGATCCTGTCCACTACAACCCAAACTGCATCATTCCCTCGAGGCAATCTCGGTAACCCTGTCATAAAGTCTATCGCGACATCATTCCATTTCCACTCATGAATAGGTAACAGATATAGAAGCTCTGTTGGTCGTTGATGCTCTGCCTTCACCTACTGACAGGTGGAGCACCGCATAACAAAACCAGCCACATCCTTCTTCATACCTGGCCGCCAATACTGACGATGTAAGTCTCGATACATCTTTGTGATACCAGGATGAACTGCCCAAGATGAAGCATGAAACTCCTGCATTAGATCCTCATGTATGTCTTCTGAAACCCATACGTGGCCATGAAAATATAACACCTCATCATTGCCCACTGTCCACCCCAGAGTAGGGTCTCCATCTGACACACCCTCCCGTAGGACTAGGCCTTCTGGGTCTGATAGCTGCCTCATTCGAACTTGATCCAGAAGAGTGGAGGTAACAGATATAGAAGAAATAACCGTCTGTCCCTGTCTGTTGTGCACCTCCAAATGCATCTCAGAGAATAGAGTCACAGCTTCCACTCGTTGCTAGCCTCCCAAACTACATGTAACTGAGTTCTCCTGCTCAGCGTATCTGCCACAACATTTCCTTTCCCAGACATATAAGCAAGCTCAAAGTCAAAAGACTGTAGGTACTCAACCCACCTCTGTTGTCTCAGATTTAAGTCACGTTGCGTGAAGATATACTTGAGGTTCTTGTGGTCAATATATACCAAAAAATGCTCTCCCAGAAGATAGTGTCTCCAACAACGAAAAGCATGAACAATAGCAGCCAACTACAGGTCGTGCGTAGGATAGTTTTTCTCATGTGGCCTCAACTTCCAAGATCCATATGCAACAACACGATCCTCCTGCCTAAGAAATGCTCCAAGCCCAATTCCAGATGCATCATAGAGAACTATATAACTCTTCCCCGGCTCTGGTAAAATGAGAATCAGTGTTGAATTCAATCTCACCTTCAGCTTCTGATAGGCTGAATCATAGGCTTTTAACCAATCATTCTTCACACATTTCTTAGTCAAGCATGTCAACGGTGCTACCAAGCATGAGAAGTCTTGTATAAACTACCTATAGTAACCAGCCAGTCCTAAGAAACTCCGTACCTCGAAGACATTCTTTAGTTTATTCCAGTTAACTACCGCTCTCACCTTCTCTGGGTCTACTGATACACCTGTATCTGAGATGACATGACCCAGGAAGTGAATCTCTTCCACCCAGAAGTGGAACTTAGAGAGCTTAGCAAATAACTGATTCTCTCTCAGTGTAATCAATATGATCTCAAGATGGGTATCATGGTCGTGTCGAGTGTGAGAGTACACCAAGATATTGTCCATGAAAACCACCACAATGGAATCCAAGTAAGGATGGAAAACTTTGTTCATCAGTTCCATGAATACTGCTGGCGCGTTTATGAGACCAAACGACATAACCAAATACTTGTACATACCATACCTGCTCTGGAAGTCTGTAATAGGTATATCTGACGATCTGACGCGCAACTAATGATAGTCGGATCTCAAGTCGATCTTCGAGAATACCCTGGCTCCTCAAATCTGATCAAAAATATCATCAATCATCAGAAAGGGATACCGGTTCTTGACCGTTAACTGGTTCAACTTCCAATAATTCAGACCAAGCCATAAAGTACCATCCACCTTCTTCGCAAACAAAACAGGTGAACCCCAAGGGGAAGTACTAGGTCAGATAAAACCCCTTACCTGCAACTCCTCCAACTGCTTCTTGATCTCTTCCAACTTAGGCATAGCCATCTAATAAGGAGGTATGGATATCGGTGTTGCTCCTGGCACAAGATCAATAGAGAAGTCTACCTCACGCTCCGGAGGCAACCCTGAAAATTATTCTAGAAAGACATACGGAAAACGATCAACCACTTGAGGATAATCTATCTAAGAAGTCCCCTGATCTTCCAAGTATAAACTAGAAATATAGGCTATAACAATACCCAACCCATGATGCTCTGGTCCAGCTCTGCTTTCCTGGACATCCCATTTTCCCTTGTGAGGAAAGGATCTTCCCTCTAGTGACGTGAAACTCACCCTACGGTGATAGCAATCGATAAGGGCCTAAAAAAAGAACTAGCCAGTCCATTCCAAGAATGAAATCATAACATGTCATCTCTAGGACATAAAGATCCCACAAGAAGTGGCACCCACCAACCTCAAGGGGGCACTCCTTGCACTGACACACACTAGCAGTTCTAAGTCTCAAGGGAGTGTCCAGTGTCATCATATCCTTAGAAGTAAAGATAGTAATTATAAGGCTCTCCACAGTATGCACCAAAATAAAGCTATGAGAAGCTCCTGTATCAAAAAGTGCAGAAGATAAAACTGAGGCTACCAAGATCGTGACTTGCATTGTGGAAGTTCAAGGATCCTGCTCCTGAAGAATCTGCTCCACCGCAAATGTCTGGCCAGTACCACGGCCCTGTGAAGCAACCTGAGATCCTTGAGCTGATCCTTTGTAATCTTGAACACTGCATCCACGACCTCTACCCAGGCCTGAATAGCCTGTAGAACTCCATCCCCTAGTCTGCTGTGGAACTAGTAAACCTGCTCTTGTACGTGGATTCAAAACTGATCCTCCTTCGCTAGCCGATGGAAGAAGAACCTTGAAAAACCGCTGAAGATAACCCATCTTGCCACAAGATCGGCACTCTACTAGGTCCCTTGGGAACTTTGGATCTTTTATGCATGTCCTTACCACCCTAGTAGCACAAAACCTTGCTACCTGAAGAAACATCTCTCTTTCTCGAGTCACCACGTGTAGACTCTTAGTGGTGCTTCCTGCTGTCAGAAGAAAGAGTACTGAATCTGGATGATGAACTGCCCTGGCTTACTACTCCAGTATCTCTCATATTCCTCTCCGTGATCAATGCCTGGTTGATTATCAAATAAATAGATGTTAGCTGGAATATGTTCACCTGTGATCTAATCTATGTTCTGAGGCCCTCCTCAAACTTCTTCACCAAAAATAGCTCGTCATTCCCCAGAATAGGAGTGAAATGCTATAACTCAGTGAAACAGGGGGAATACTCCATAACTGATAGAGTACCCTGCTACAGGTTCATGAAATCTCTGTCTCTGTCAGCCCTCAGTGTTTCCGGGTAGAAGTAGTCATAGAACATATGCTGAAACTCCTCCCAAGAAACTATCTGCTGGTGCCCTGCCTGAGAAATTACGTCCCACCATCTCTTGGAGGAATATCACAGTTTGTAAGTCACGAGATTCACCCTTCTGTCTAGGGGTGTCTTGAGATGATCAAAGATAGAAACCATTGCTTCGAACCAAGATTCAGCAGCCTGAGGTCCTCCATACCCATAGAACGTGGAAGGATGCTGCTGCTGGAAGACTTGTGTATGCTCTGACATAGTCAGGGCAGGTTGTTGAGCTCCCTGAAAGGTATGTATGAACCTCATGAATCCCTCACGGAACTGTGCATCTACACCAGTATCCAGGATAACTACCTGTCCCATATCTAGCGTGCGATCATCGTCAGATCCCTGACGTGAAATGAGAGGGCATCTTGGAGGCATGACTCTGCAAGGTCAACAAAACACCTTTATTAACAATGAGCACAGTTGCAAACTCAAAAGGGTGAAAACGGAACAGAAGCGGAAAAATTTTAAAACTGGAAAAACATGGTTACATGGCGTGTAGTCCCTATACACGATGTGTTTCATAAAGATTTTACTTGGGCCTATGCACCGGCCAAGCTGGCTGTGTAAACCCAACCTACACGGCGTGTTCTTCTATATACACGACATGTACCATCCTTTTTCCTCCTACCCGGTTACTCCTACAAGAATAAGTCACACGGACTATCCCAGCCGAAGACTACATGGCATTTCTATCCACTACACAATGTGTTCTTAAGGTTTTCCCCCTGTCTGTTTTGTTAGTCACACGGAGTGGTACACGGGCTACAACTACACGGCATGTCAACAACGTATAGGGTGTGTTGTCCCTAAGATTTTCCAACCCATGTATTCAACTACACGGTTGGGTCACATGAAAGAAGAGTACACGACCTGTACTTCAAAGTACACGGCGTGTAACTGTGAAAAGTAGTTCTTTCCGAACATAAGAACACAGGGCATGTGTTCATAAGGCCACACGCCGTCTTATATGGGTTTCTGGGCAGTAGGCATACACAACTCCCCAAAACCACTGAAAAACACTGAAAACCAGCACCTATGTGTCAAATTCCGATCTGTGGGGGCCCATACTCCCCACGAATCAAATCTTGACATCATAAAAATTCATATAACAAGTAAACAATATGATAATCCCATGATCCTCCAAATTACGATCCTCAAGGGACCATAACACCTCTAAGACCAAAGCTTGGCGTCCATAATAAATAGATGTAAAATAAAAAATACCCTATCAGTATAGCAGGTATCTCTATCACAGCAACTATCACAACATCATGCATAATCTATCACGACATCTATCACAACAGCATGCAATTTATAATGCACCCAAGATGGCATGGTAAAATGCATGACATGTGATTTTCTAACCAGTTCCTATATGATGCATGAGATGGAATACCATTATCTTATCGGGTTGCAACAAAATAAACCCACAATCATATAAACTGTAACAACACAAAACAAGTGCATCACCCAACGGTGAAATATAATCAACTGTAACACTTGAAAAAACTAAAAAGTGCCATTACGAGGTAGTATAGCTTTTCCCTATACATGGGTTAATTACCCCTGGGCACAGTTAAGTACCAACTATCCATTCCTTCTTATCCTTGTCTATTGTCACCAAACAGTAAGGAAATAGAAAATAAAGAAAAATCCTTTGATACCACTTTGTAACAACCTGAATCCGGAGTCACTCAACTGGCGCCCCATACCCGGTTTTCCACATGACCTCAAGCGCGTCTCCCAAAATGCCAGAGGCTGTCGTCTAGCAGCGAGGGCCTTGATGATTCAGTGGGGAAACTATGCCATCATTTGGTAAAGTATGAAGTGGAAGGAAATAATAAACAATAGAAAAAGCAGTAAACAACACACGACAACTGAAACTAAACAGCGGAAGCAATGTATAATGTAATAATGATGCAACATGGCACATGTTTCTATGGAAAGCAGCAAACAAAACAACTTGTTGAAATAAAATTGAAACCCAAGTAGAAAAAGTAAACAGTAAACTCCAACAGCATCGCAAGCCTAAGCTCGGTCCCATGCTCTCCTGCTCTAACCAGCAATCAAGCACCTAAGTTAGAAGGGCTACAATCCCTATCCACACTTGAAACCATATAACCTGTTTGGGCCGAAAAGCAGGACCAAAACAGGGTGTGATACTAATCCCAGTAGGAAACCACCAAAAGATTTGTGCCCTACTATCAGTGAGTAGTATAGAAAAAGTAATATAAATAAATGCAGTAGAGAAATAGGGCACACACAATTAAACAATCCTACAATTCTCCATTAACATTTATTCATTAATTTAATTCAATCATTTAATCATCAACCAAATAATCTAGAAAAATCTCTATAGTCCAAAGGCATAGCAAATAACACAATAAGTATCTCAACAGACTACCTAAACTACAAGTAGTAAAAACCCAAGCTTGTTCTATGGCTTGGTGGACTCGTCACAACCAACCAACAATATTGATTACACTAACCCTCCAGGTGGCTCATGTGGTCAGGCCCTTATGGTCTTGCATTAGAACAAAGGCAAAGACACTCTGAGGAAGCACTCAATGTCAACTCCCCCTATGGTCTTGCAGCGATACAATAGAATCTCTGAAGAAGAACTTGCGTCTAATTCCACCTTTAGTCTCGATTTTATAATTATCAGACCCTCTGAGAGAGCACAAATACAATCACCCTTATGGTCTTGTATTGGTAATAATTAAACAGGCCCTCAGAGGAAGCGCCCAATGTCAATTCCTCCTATGGTCTAACTACACCAGGTTCCCGCAGCCCTGAGTAAAAACAATCATACGTAAACGATTCGTAGCATCCCTAAGTATGTTCAGAAACAACTTGGCTAATAGCTACAATGCAACAAAAGCATTTAAACAGCAGACAACACATGAAATCATTCATACTAAGTAAAGAGATTAATGCAACAAGGTTTGCCTCATAGGAAACCTAATCCAAACGGCGGTAAACAGCCAAAACTTAGGAAAACACCCATGGGGTGATCCTTGAACATGCTAAAAAGCAAAAATTATTCATCTAATAGCCTCAAGAACACAATAATTCTAAGGCAGATAAATAAAACAGGTTCAAAACCCTAACCCAAGATACATGATACATGGATATCCGACACTTTTGCCCAAAAACTCAAGGAAATTCAATGTAGGGCATCAAACCACCTACCTCGATCCTTGTAGATTGATATACTTGAACCTCGTCCTGTGAATCGGCCTAGAACGGAGTAGATCTACAAAAACTTCTAAACCGTTCAACCTTAGATAACTCACACGAGAGGAAGAAATGGGAAAGAGGTCAAAGAAGAACCAAGAACTCACTGCTGTGATTCTATTGCAACTAACACTGTTTGATTCGGAGAATCGGTGACAGATCGATGGATCAGAGAAGATTCGGCCTCCTCAGACACCCTGTATGGAATTAGGCGGAGAATAAGACGAAAACAAGGTTAAGATGCGACCCCAGTCCGATTAATGAAATAAAAAGAAAATTACACAATGTCTACTTTTATAGTACACTGCATGTACTTTGGTTTTCCGTACTCTGCTTTAAGCGGTCTCCATGTCACCCCACACGGCCGTGTGTGCGGCCCGGACACGACCAGCACACGGCCTCGTGCGGCGTCGAAGTACACGATGTTTACTTATAAAGTACACAGCGTGTACTCTAAAAATTTCGAGGTTTTCCCCTTTCTCTCAAAAACGACCTGAAAGGAAAAACATACCTGAAAATAAGGTCCAAGTTCTTACATGTATATATATATGTATGTATATATGGATGTATGTATGTATGTATGTATATATGTATGTATGGATGGATGTATGTATTTATGTATGTATGTATGTATGTATGTATGGATCTATGTATGTATGTATGTATTAACGTATGTATGTATGTATGGATCGATGGATGTATGTATGGATGTATGAATGTATG
>OY728157.1:1812865088-1812912588 GCA_963277665.1 Viscum album
GATAAAGATCTGAAAGAGCTGACACTGCACAATTTGCACAGCACCTTGGTTGCATATGAAATGAGGAACGATGATAACGAGGTTGTGGAAAAGGGGAAATCCAAAGAGGTGGAATTAAAGGCCATGAAGAAGCTCACTATTTACGATTCTTAGGAAGAAGAAGAGACGGATGAGGTGATGTCATTCCTTTCTTCAAATCTATAAAGAGGGAAAAGAAATTTTAAAGGGAAACTTCCACTAGCATGCTTTAGATGTGGAAATGCTGGTCATCTTGCGGAAAGGAGCCCCAAAAAGTTTCAAGATGATGATAAAGATGATGATGAAGTTGAAATTCCCAAGAAGCATTCTTCGGCCTATGTGAAAGGGAAGAAACAGTTCATGAAACAATTCCTTAAGAAGAAGAATATTCTTTCACAAAAATTTGATAGTTTAGATGAGTCTGAGGTTATAGAGGTAAAGGAGATTGAACACTATAGAGATTGGGGAGAAAATGCTATGGTGGTAGTTTTCAGTAGTGCTCAGGAGAAAGAAGAAGCTGACATTGACGAAGAAGAAGTAGTTGAAGGAAGAATTGATATGTAAGATAAGTTAGAAGCTGCTCTTGAAGAGATAGATTATAAGGCCCCAACCTTAAACATTACTTAATCTTGAGATATTTCAAGAATACACCTTGAGGATCTTTTCAGGTTTAGAGTTTTAGAGAATTAGATCATAAAACTTTAATTACATTCCACATTTAAAAAAAGTGGTTACATAAAAGATAGTATTCATTTTTCCCATCAAAGGAAACATATTTAAAATAAAAACATGGATTCTTTCTTGGACACTTCCTTGACACCATCATCATATCATGTACCATTCCCTTGACCTGTGGAAAACATTTCAAAAACATGGATGAGCATAAAAAGCTCGGTGAGGGTTATAAAAATATGGAAAGGAAACATGAGTTCATATATACATAAGAATGAAATCATACTTTACCCATAAAACATAATCACTTTAACATACCTCATCAAATCATGAATAAATCACAGAAATCATAATACATAAAGGTAACTTGAGGCATTCATAACATTCTTACGTAGGGAGTAACCCTCTTGGTTACATTTGGAATACCCATCGCAGTATATTCCATAAATCTCTTCAGAGAAACCTTAACATTTAACTCCTTTGCGTTACCCAATGCATTGGAGAGCTATATCGGGCTCACCCACCCTTAGTTTATCACGGAACCACCCGTCTTCATAATAATTCCCAAGAACCATAACGTAATTCTATCACATAAAACATGCATAAAGGAAACATAACCTTTACAATTTTCAATCACAAGATATCAATACAAAACATTGATATAAAAACATTATGAAAACCATTCTCAATACCAAAATAAAAGAAAAGTAAAATAGGGTATTTAGTTTTCTTTTAAAAAAATGTATGACTTGTAGAGGAAGCCGAAACTCAAATAATGGTCACAGCGGTGGAGAAGTCGTTGTCGCCGCATACGTATGACAAAAACATTCCCTTTTGTCATTTAGTAAAACTCTTCGTATAAAAAAAGATTCCTTTTGGATAAACATAAAAGTCAAATGGGTTTATACATCGTATAAAAGAAGGTTGTGTATAAAACAAAATATGCCTCAATGAAAAGAGATTGAGACGAAGTCCCATACAAAGACAGTATCCTTGGATTAAGGATAAATCAATTACATAATTATGTGTGACAAACGAATACACCAAATATAAGTGTATATTAAGTGTAAAACAATCGCAGGTTATTCACACATATTCATAGAACGACATATTCAAGGAGTACAAGTTTATCCCAAAGAATCAAAACTGGGTTAAGAAGTTCCCTTGCAAAAATTCGACAGCCTAACGGCGTCACTTCAAAATTCAGAAAAAGAGTTGATGAGAGATAAAAAGGGTATCTCATCACTTGGACATAAAATTTAAATTAATAAGGATATATAATAACATATCCCAACTTAATAGTATGTGAATTAAAAGACATAACAAAATAAGTCTTTTAAAAAGAGGAGGGTGAAAGGTTCCCTTACCGACATGGGTATCTTTCAAAACATACACCCCATGAAAGAAGGACGATACAACATTGATGTAAATACTCATAAATGAAATTATTTTACACAAAGAGTAGAATAATGGGCAGTACATATACCACTTAAAGGAAATGGTGGAAAATGTAGCATAAATCTCACGGGAATAAAAGTGAGGTGAAAAATCCCTTACGAAAACTCGGCAGCCTAACGATGCCACTTAAAAATTCTAAAAAAAGAATTTATCAGAGTAAGAGGGGTTATCTCATCATATAAAAATACAAATTACAGTATGGTTAATATAAAATAACATCCTCCAACATAATAACATGGAGCATAAATTAAATGACATAAAATAGGGTACTTGAAAAGAAAGCGAGAGCTCGGATCCCATTACCTCAAGTCTGACTTGTCTTGTTCATTTATTTATATTCCTGAATAATAAACTTTGGTCAATTTATAATTGCTTAAGGAAACACTACTAGAAAAGGGGGCATTGAAGCCCCCCAGAATCGGGCGACCGACATTGGCGGTCGCTATAGATATCTAATAGCGATCGCCAATAGCGGTCGCTGGCCTTGATAAAAAAACGAACCTTTTTGCGCCCCCCCCCCCCCTCGCGCCCCTCTCGATCGAACCATGCTCCCCCCCCATCTCCCCCCCCCCCCGACGCCGCCCTCCCCCCCGCCTCCTGGCCTCCCCCGCCGCTTGGCCCCCCCCCGCCGCCCCCCCCCCCTGTCGCCGCCCCCCGATGTCGCCCTCCTCCCCCGCCTCCCGGCCTCCCCCGCCGCTCGGCCTCCCCCGCCGCCCGGCCTCCCCCGCTCCCCCCCGTCGCCCCCCCTACGCCCGCCCCCCCCCCCCCCTCCATGCCCCCCCCCCCCCCGTCGCCCCCCCCCCCCCCCCCCCCCCCGACGCCGCCCTCCCCCCCCCCCCCCCCCCCCCCGCCTCCCGGCCTCCCCCGCCCGCCCGGCCTCCCCCCGCTGCACGACCTACGCCCTCCAGCCTCCACCATCCGCCCTCCGCCCCCTCAGCCCTCCCCCCCCACCCCGGACGGCTCCGGCACCCCGGACAGCCCCCCCCCCCCCCCCCCTCGCTGCCCATTCCCTCGTCCCCTCACCGCCTCCTCTCCTCCAGATCCCCCCCCCCGTCGCCGCCGCCCGTCCCCTCCCTTGCTGCACCACCTTTGGCTCCAGCTCCCCTTCACTGCCTCCTCTCTCTCGCTGCACCGCCTTCGGCTCCCCTCCCTTTTCAGGTTTGTAGCTCAATCAGGTAACATGGGCTTTTAGTTACATTATTATTTTATCAATGTTCATAAACAAATGATTAATATTTATTTTAAATATAGTTGATTTGAAAAATGTAAATGTAATAAGTATTGTGTAAATGTTTGTTATACAGATATAATTATGGATAAGAGTTGGATTGATCTTCCAAATCGAACGTCTAGAGAATATTTCAATGGCATTATGCAGTTTATTGACTTCACGAGAGATTTGAAAGTGACTATATTAGTTGTCCATGTAGAAAATGTGCTAACAGATATCAATTCACACGAGATACTATGAGGGAGCACCTTTTCTTTAATGGATTTCTGAAAAATTATAAGAGTTGGACTCGTCATGGAGAAGAATATGTTCGTTGTCAAAATACAAGATGCAGCTCAGATGGATGTTGATGCAAGGATGACTGATCCAATGCATGAAATTCTTACTGAAATGGTACGTGGGTTTGATCCTAAAGGAATTGACATCCAGAATCTTGAGACCGGTGAGATAAATCTTCGCTCTGGTGTAGATCGTGATTCGAGGAGGTTTTATGAAGCACTTTATGATGCGAAAACAGAATTATATCCTGGATGTACTTCTTACAATAAACTGTCATTTATCGTGGAGTTGTTTCATTTGAATACTTTGAATAATTTTTCAGACACATCATTCTACATGCTTTTGGTTTTATTGAAAAAAGTTCTTCCTGTCAACGCTCAGATTCCTGAGTCGTATTTACTATGCTCGTAAGTTGACAGAGAACGTAGGTTTTACATATGAGACCATAGATGCATGTGCAAACAACTGTATGTTGTTTAGAAAAAGAAAATTCTCATTTGAATATTTGTACGGTTTGTGGTGCTTCCAGGTGGAAAGAGAACAGGGGAAATAATACTCATCAAAGTCAGATTGCGATACAGGGGAAACTGATTTCTGTAAAGCAAATGCATTACTTTCCCCTTAAACCGAGGTGAAAAGATTTTTTATGTCATCTAAAGTTTCTAATTTAATGAGATGGCATGCAGAAAGAGTTCATGAAAGTGATATGTTAACCCACCCGGCAGACTCTCATGCATGGAAGGATTTTGATAAGAGACATCCGACTTTGCTAAAGATGTTCGTAATGTCCGGTTGGGATTGGCAGCAGATGGTTTCAATCCATTCAAGTCTATCATTGGTGAAACTCATAGCACATGGCCCAAGGTGTTGGTTCCATACAATCTTCCTCTGTGGCTTTGTATGAAGTAACAATTTATATTACTTTCCACTCTTATAGGTGGACCTAAAAGTCCGATGGATAAGATTGATGTTTACCTTCAGCCATTGATTGATGAGTTGAATGAATATTGGGGCGATGGTGTGATGACTTATGACTGCGAAATGAATGAAATGTTCAAACTACATTCTGATTTATTGTGGACAATCAATGACTTCCCAGCTTATGAAAATTTATCAAGATGGAGTACGAAAGGGGAATTTGCTTGCCCTTTTTGCAATAAAAGTAAAAATCAGTATGGCTTAAACATTCCAAAAAATGGGCATACATGGGTCACAGGAGTTTTCTCCCTCCTCAGCACAGATTCAGAAAGGACAGAGTGGCATTTGATGGTTCTAGAGAGTTCAGCCAGCACCAAAGATCATGACAGGAGTCGAAATGTTATCGCAGATTGAGGAAGAAAACATCCGCACTGTATATGAAATTCAGGATTTGGTGGCTCCTCCAGTACGTAATATTCGTGTTGCGGGTAGGCAGCGCAGTCACAATTGGGAAAAGAAAAGTATTTTTTATAGTCTTCCGTATTGGAAAAATAACATGTTGGGGTATAATTTGGATGCCATGCACATTGAAATTTTTTTTTGTGATAACATATTGTGGACCATTTTAGGTGTCAGTGGAAAATCAAAGGACCATGTTAATGCACGCCGTGATTTGGAAGAAATGGGTTTAAGGAAACAGTTTCATTTACAGTTAGCTGATGGAAACAAGGCATATATGCCTGCTGCACAGTATACGATGACTACAGAGGAGAAAGAGACATTTCTTTCCATTTTGAAGATGGTCAAGGTGCCTGATGGTTATTCTTCTAATATTCAAGTGTGTGAATCTGACGAGAAAGACATTGCAAGGGTTGAAAAGTCATGGACAATCACATATTACATCAGCAGTTCATTCCAATCGCAATTTGTGATTGTTTATCCTCCAATGTTGTTCAGCCCTTGATTGAGATGAGTAATTTTTTTAGACATCTTTGTTTAAGAAATCAACGAATGAGTTATTTAAAAAGTTTGCAGGACCGAATTGTACTTACGCTTTGTCACTTTGAGAAACTTTCCCCCCCCTCATTTTTCGATGTTATGGTCCACTTGATAGTGCACCTAACTGATGAAGTAATGGATGCTGGGTCCAGTGCAATTCAGGTGGATGTATCCTATTGAACGCTATTTGAGTACATTGAAAATATTTTTACGCAACAGAGCTCGTCCAGAGGCATCAATAGCCAATGGTTATTTGATGGATGAGTGTACTACCTTTTGTGCAGAATATCTTACGGATGTTGAAACAAAATTAGATAAGCCCCTCCCGGATTCATGATGGTCCAGTTGGAGAAGGAACCACATTTGATATGGACAACATCGAGTGGATACAAGAACATCGATATATCTTGTTCAATAATCCATCAGTTGCACCATTAATGCAGTAAGTATCTTATCAATGTGCTTTGTATAACTTTTACATGTTTTGTTTGCATAAGATGATCTTTTAAACATCTCATTATCATTTGCAGGAAACACATTAATGAGATAAAAGAAGAGATGCATCATACGACTAAGTTGCAAATTCAACAATCTCATTATGCGTCATTTCATGATTGGTTCAAGGATTATGTATGTATAAATTGATTTTCATTGTGAGTGAAGTATTATACTAATTCTTTCTGCATATATCAGTATTGATTTTTATAAATTATGTAGGTTCGTAAGCTGAGGGAGTTAGGGGACCCTACGCTACCTGAATTATTTATCCAACTGGATGAGGGTCCATCTATAACGACTCGTCGTTATAAAGCTATTGATGCTAATGGTTTTCGATTTCGCATTAAAGATGTTGACGACAAACGAGCAACACAAAACAGTGGCATCGGTTGTCCCTTTGCCGATTCTGGTTATTACTATGGTCAATTTATAGACATCATTGAAGTTTTATACACACACGGTTTGAAGTACATATTGTTAAAGTGTAATTGGGTTGATCCAGTGCGTGGATGTAAAGTCGATCAATATCAGTTTTCATTGGTGAATTTTAACTATATGTTATACAGAAATAATGAACGAGTTGAGAATGAACCTTTCATTTTGACATCACAAGCGGAACAAGTATTCTTCGTTACTTTGCCTTCGGATCCAAGTTGGAAAGTTATTGTCAAAATGTCTCGGCGAGGAGTTTTTTTATTTGAAGAAGATGAACCCGAGACTGTTCCGTTTGTTTACCAACAACTTGATCAACATACCGTAGTTCAACATGAAGAAGATATTTATTGGGTCAGAGCGGCTGTTGAAGGACAAACAGTCGATTTTCATGCTTAATGAAAGGTATAATTGTTTTCCCGCTATTCAGTAGAATGTCATAGGATATCATAAATTATCTAATCATTTTATAAATCTTTATAAGTTTTAATCCTCACTTTTGTAATTTAATTCAATCATAAATATTTAGGTTGTTTTTACTCTTGATTTGTCGATGTTATGGTCGGTGTATCATCCCTTTGAGGTATTCTTCATCTGATTCATGTGCTGCTTGAATTTTTATTAGTTCTATCTGAAATTTGGCTATGCATTGACTGGTTTTGTACATAATTTGTATATCTATTTTGTTAACTTTATGATTTTTTAAAATTCATTCACAACTAATTATTAAATCCATTTTTCGTTTGATTAACAGTTGTACAAGTTTGATTTTTTAAGAACAATCCAATTTATCTTTTAAACACATTGGACTCATTACTGATGTTTTCTATGACTGCAGACTTTTCAGGGGAAGAGGCAGAAGATCCACATCATCCATCGGAGGCATCTACGTCTCAGGGTCGTGGTATATTTGAATGTCATTGTCTATATTTTTTATGTAATTGACATACATATATATATATATAACATTTGTCAATTTATATATAAAATTGTTTTCAACAGGATCAGACTCGGCTGCTTCTTCCTCTCGCAGGAGAGGCCCTGGTCGTGGCATATTATCATGGAATTCCGACATGACGATAGATGTTTCATTTGATGAGGTTTTTCATCCTGTGGGACCGAATGCCCCGGACAACCCCCCCCCCCCCCCCCCGCACCCCCGGACAGCCCCCCCGCACCCCCGGACAGCCCCCCGCACCCCCGTACAGCCCCCCCGCACCCCCTTACAGCCCCCTGCACCCCCGGACAGACCCCCCCCCCCCCCCCGCACCCCCGTACAGCCCCCCGCACCCCCGTACAGCCCCCCCCCCCCCCCCGGCACCCCCGTACAGCCCCCCTCAGCCCCGTAGAGCCCCCCCGCACCCCCGTACAGCCCCCCGCACCCCTGTACAGCCCCCCGCACCTCCGTACAGCCCCCCCCCGGCACGACCGAATGTGTCGTTTTCAGCAGCGCGGCGCGCGCTAAAATTGTGCGTCGGGAGGTCAAAACCACCTTAACGACTTCCGAATGCCACGAAACCATAGGAAAACAGCCGGTGCGTGAATTTTGAAATGGTCGGCCAGACGGCACGTCATTCGGAGGTGCCGTTTGACCGCAGCGGCCGGAAACGCGTTTCCGGCGCCCCAAAACACCAAAACGGCGTGCGGCGTTCCAATTCGGAGAAAATGTGCTCCGAACAACCTGAAACCGAATGAGAACGATATAAATATTATTCCTGAGATGCAGGAGGAGGCGGCACGTCCATCGGACATGCGGTGCGCGCGGCACGACCGAATGTGTCGTTTTCAGCAGCGCGACGCGTGCTGAAATGGCACGTTCGGGGGTCAAAACCACCCGAACGACCTCTGAATGTCACGAAACCACAATACAACATCCGGTGCGTGAATTTTGAAATGTTCGGCTAGACGGAACGTCATTCGGAGGTGTCGTTTGACCGCGGCGGCCGGAAACGCGTTTCTGGCGCCATAAAACACCAAAACGGCGTGCGGTGGTCCAATTCGGAGCAAACGTGTTCCGAACGACCTGAAACCACATGAGAACGATATAAATATTATTACTGAGATGCAGGAGGAGGCGTCACGTCCATCGGACATGCGGTGCGCGCAACACGACCGAATGTGTCGTTTTCAGCAGCGCAGCGCGCGCTGAAATTGGGCGTCAGGGGGTTAAAACCACCCGAACGACCTCTGAATGCCACGAAACCGTAAGAAAACAGCTGGTGCATGAAATGTGAAATGGTCGGCTAGACGGCACATCATTCAGAGGTGCCGTTTGACCGCGGCGGCCGAAAACGGGTTTCCGGCGCCATAAAACACCAAAACGGCGTGCGGCGGTCCAATTCGGAGCAGACGTGCTCCGAACGACCTGAAACCGCACGAGAACTATAGAAATATTATTCCTGAGATGCAGGAGGAGGCGTCACATCTATCGGACGTGCGGTGCGCGCGGCACGACCGAATGTGTCGTTTTCAGCAGCACGGCGCGCGCTGAAATGCCGCGTTGGGTGGTCAAAACCACCCGAACGACGTCCGAATGCCACGAAACTGTACGACAACATCCGGTGCGTGAATTGTGAAATGGTCGGCCAGACGGCACGCCATTCGGAGGTGTCGTTTGACCGCGGTGGCCGGAAACGCGTTTCCGGCGCCATAAAACACCAAAACGGCGTGCGGCGGTCCAATTCGGAGCAAACGTGCTCCGAACGACCTGAAACCGCGTGAGAACGATAGAAATATTATTCCTGAGATGCAGGAGGAGGCGGCACATCCATCGGACGTGCGGTGCGCGCGGCACGACCGAATGTGTCGTTTTTAGCAGCGCGGCGCGCGCTGAAATGCCGCATTGGGTGGTCAAAACCACCCAAATGACGTCCGAATGCCACGAAACCGTGTGACAACAGCCGGTGCGTGAATTGTGAAATGTTCAGCCAGACGGCACGTCATTCGGTGGTGCCGTTTGACCGCGGCGTCCGGAAATGCGTTTCTGGTGCCACAAAACACCAAAACGGCGTGCGGCGGTTCAATTCAGAGAAAATGTGCTCTGAACGACCTGAAACCGCACGAGAATGATAGAAATATTATTCTTGAGATGCAGGAGGAGGCGGCACGTCTATCGGACGTGCGGTGCGCGCGGCATGACCGAATGAGTCGTTTTCAGCAGCGCGACGCGCGCTGAAATTGCGCGTCGGGGGGTCAAAACCACCCGAACGACCTCCAAATGCCACGAAACCGTACAACAACAGCCGGTGCGTGAATTTTGAAATGGTCGGCCAGACGGCACGTCATTCGGAGGTGTCGTTTGACCGCGGCGGCTGGAAACGCGTTTTTGGTGCCATAAAACACCAAAACGGCGTGCGACGGTCCAATTCGGAGCAAACGTGCTCCTAACGACCTGAAACCGCACGAGAATGATAGAAATATTATTCCTGAGATGCAGGAGGAGGCGGCACATCCATCGGACGTGCGGTGCACACGGCACGACCGAATGTGTCGTTTTCAGCAGCGCGGCGCGCGCTGAAATGTCGCGTTGGGTGGTCAAAACCACCCGAACGACCTCCGAATGCCACGAAACCTTACGAAAACAACCGGTGCGTGAATTGCGAAATGGTCGGCTAGACGGCACGTCATTCGGAGGTGCCGTTTGACCGCGGCGGCCGGAAACGCGTTGCCGGCGCCATAAAACACCAAAATGGCGTGCGGCGGTCCAATTCAGAACAAACGTGCTCTGAACGACCTGAAATCGCACAAGAACGATAGATATATTATTCCTGAGATTTAGGAGGAGGCGGCACATCCATCGGACGTGCGGTGCGCGTGGCACGACCGAATGTGTCGTTTTCAGCAGCGCGGCGCGCGCTGAAATGGCGCGTTGGGGGGTCAAAACCACCCGAACGACCTCCGAATGTCACGAAACCGCACAACAACATCCGGTGCGTGAATTGTGAAATGGTCGGCCAGACGAAACGTCATTCGAAGGTGCCGTTTGACCACGGCGGCTGGAAACGTGTTTCCGGCGCAATAAAACACCAAAACAGCGTGCGGTGGTCCAATTCAGAGCAAACGTGCTCCGAATGACCCGAAACTGCACAAGAACGATAGAAATATTATTCCTGATATGCTGGAGGAGGCGGCACGTCCATCGGATGTGCGGTGCACGCGGCACGACCGAATGTGTCATTTTCAGCAGCGCGGCGAGCGCTGAAATTGCGCGTCGGGGGGTCAAAACCACCCGAACGACCTCCGAATGCCACGAAACCGTTCGACAACAGCCGATGCGTGAATTGTAAAATGGCCGGCCAGACGGAACATCATTTGGAGGTTCCGTTTGACCACGGCGTCCGAAAACACGTTTCCGGCGCCACAAAACACCAAAACGGCGTGCGGCGGTCCAATTCGGAGTAAACGTGCTCCGAATGACCTGAAACCGCATGAGAATAATAGAAATATTATTCCTGAGATGCAGGAGGAGGCAGCACGTCCATCGGACGTGCGGTGCGCGCGGCACGACCGAATGTGTCGTTTGCAGCAGCGTGGCGCGCGCTGAAATGCCGCGTTGGGTGGTCAAAACCACCCGAACGACCTCCGAATGCCACGAAACCGTACGAAAACAGCCGGTGCGTGAATTGTGAAATGGTGTGCCAGACGGCACGTCATTCGGAGCTGCCGTTTGACCGCGGTGGCCAGATATGCGTTTCTGGTGCCATAAAACACCAAAACGGCGTGCGGCGGTCCAATTCAGAGAAAACGTGCTCCGAACGACCTGAAACCGCACGAGAACGATAGAAATATTATTCCTGAGATGCCGGAGGAGGTGGCACGTCCATCAGACGTGCGGTGCGTGTGGCACGACCGAATGTGTCGTTTTCAGCAGCGCGACGCGCGCTGAAATGTCGTGTTGGGTTGTCAAAACCACCCGAACGACGTCTGAATGCCACGAAACCGTACGACAACATCCGATGCGTGAATTCTGAAATGGTCGGCCAAACGGCACGTCATTCGGAGGTGCCGTTTGACCGCGGCGGCCGAAAACGTGTTTCCGGCGCCATAAAACACCAAAACGGCGTGCGGCGGTCCAATTCGGAGCAAACGTGCTCTGAATGACCTGAAACCGCACAAGAACGATAGAAATATTATTCCTGAGATGCAGGGGGAGGCGGCACGTCCGTCGGACGTGCGGTGCGCGCAGCACGTCCGAATGTGTCGTTTTCAGCAGCTCGGCGCGCGCTGAAATGGCGCGTTGGGGGGTCAAAACCACCCGAACGACCTCCGAATGTCACGAAACTGCACGAAAACATTCGTTGCGTGAATTGTGAAATGGTCGGGCAGACGGCATGTCAATAGGAGGTGTCGTTTGACCGCGGCGGCCGGAAACGTGTTTCCGGAGTCATAAAACACCAAAACGGCGTGCGGCGGACGAATTCGAAGCAAACGTGCTCCGAACGACCCGAAACCACACGAGAACGATAGGAATATTATTCCTGAGATGCAGGAGGAGGCGTCACGTCAATCGGACATGCGGTGCGCGCGGCACGACCGAATGCGTCGTTTTCAGCAGCTCGGCGCGCGCTGAAATGACGTGTTGGGGGGTCAAAACCACCCGAACGACCTCCAAATGCCACAAAACCGCACGACAACATCCGTTGCGTAAATTTTGAAATTGGAGGACATACATCATGTCAATTGGAGGTGTCGTTTTACCGCGGAGGCCGGAAACGCGTTTCCGGAGTCATAAAACACCAAAACGGCGTGCGGCGGTCGAATTCGGAGCAAACGTGCTCCGAAAAATCTGAAACCGCACGATAATGATAGGAATATTATTTCTGAGATCCAGGAGGAGGCGGCACGTCCATCGGACATGTGGTGCGCGCCGCACGACCGAATGCGTTGTTTTCAGCAGCTCGGCGCGCGCTGAAATGGTGCGTTGGGGGGTCAAAACCACCCGAACGACCTCCTAATGCCACGAAACCGCACGACAACATCCGTTGCGTGAATTGTGAAATGGTCTGAGAGACAGCACATCAATAGGAGGTTCCGTTTGACCGCGGCGGCCAGAAACGCATTTCCGGAGTCATAAAACACCAAAACAGCGTGCAACGGTCGAATTCGGAGCAAACGTGCCCCGAAAAACCTGAAATGATAGCATTTCTTAAATCGGGGGTTTTAAATTATTATAGCACAATGATTCGATATTATACATATATTTAATATTATATATATTAAAACATTTAAAATATATTATATATATATATATTTAAAATATTGTATTTAATAGTATATATGTGAATATTTTTTTTAATATATATATATATATATATATATATATTTATTTATTTTAGTGGACATTTTTTTAAAAAAAAATTCACTATAGCGACCGCCATTGGCGGTCGCTATAGGCCTCTAGCGACGAGGCTAAAGCGACCGCCAATGGCGGTCGCTGGGCGGCCGCTAGAGCCCTATAGCGACCGCTTTTGGCGGTCTCTATATGAGGTTTTTTTAGTAGTGACCTCCTTTAAAGATTATTATTCAGTTCATATCACATATTATAATGTTATAATAATTTTTTAATAGTGTTAGTTCATATCAGATGTTTTTGCCGATGTTTGGTACATGAGTAAAAAAAATGAACTTGTTTGAAAATGATTGCCCATGTGGTTATAAGTAAATCATTTATAGAATATTATTAATGAATAAAATATCATATATATCCATTAAATATTCATTTTATACTATTCCATAACATTTGGAGATAAAAAATGAAAAGCACCATTCATGGAGACGGTAGGCCGTACGTACGCATGAACGCTACTTTGATTTTTTTGTCATATTAATGTAATTAAAAATAAATGAGAGATATATATATTATAATATTTTATATAGGTCACATAGGTTCATTAATTTCATTCTTTATACATTCCATGTATTGCATTAACGAGTCACATCACTTGAGGGGGCGGTAGTCCACACATCCTCATATGAAATTATCACATTTGTACAACATGAAAAAAATAAAGGTATGTTTTAAATATAAAATACTGAAGCATATAGTAAACATAAATACCATATATATCATATATAAAATACAGTGACATCATAATGGCCACCTTTAAAGGTGTTAAAAGAATATTGAACAATCATCGTTTCGTGAGGCAGAAAATCGCCAACCAAAGAAACAGTATGTTCTTTAACCATTAGACGAAGGTGTGTGTAAGTGTAGCTCAAATAATTCACATAACAACATCCTAGTATATTTAAGATACTGGTTTTGTTACAAAATAAAAGAATAAAAAGAGTTTAGGGGGTTGGAGAATCAAAATAAAACATAAGAACACAAGAGAAAACACAACCTTTAGAATGGGTAACTCTCTTTGATTTAGCTCAAAGGCTTCCTCGGAAAGAATGATGCCCAAAGTGAGGCCTCAATGATGAAGATATGGATGTGGAGAGATGAAATGGACAGGATTTTGCCAAGACAAAGGCTTTGGATGTGTGGTTAAGGTGGTAGAGGTGGGGGCCTTTTATAAGAGGAGAGGAGGGGCACTCTTAGAAAGTTATAAAAGAAAACATTATTATAATTTTCTTTTCGGATTTTAAAGGTCCCAAAATTATGTATTTCGAGGATAAGGTTATAAGAGTTCTAAATAATCCAATCTAATAGGGTTTTGACAAGTTTAGGTCTTAGATTTTACATTATATTTTCATTTTATTTAAATGGTTAAATAATGAGGTAATCGCTGCATCATCATGGTGTCATAAATAATTTAATTTATTTAATGTCTAAAAATCATATAAAAAATATCATTATGTATTAAATATTTTTATATTTCTAATGACTATTTATAGTAAAATATCTGACTTGTATAACCCGATGTAAAAATTGTTTTAGTAAAACAACTCATGGTTGTGACATTTTTACTTTTACTTTAAATAAAAGGAATTAATGTCATTATCTAACCCAAGTGGCTCCATGGGGTCCCACAAATCGACCCATGGGTTTTCTTGGTCGGTCATGACACATCAAATAATAGTTGAACATGTGTCTAGGTCATTTCATATTATTAAAACATTATTTTTACCTTAAACTACACTAATTATCTCTAATCACGATTAAAAACTTAAAAGTTACAATTCACCAAAAACTTATTTAAATCCCATTGAACAACATTTTACTTCCTAATGAAAACCATGTATGTTGGATTTTTGAAATTCAAAACACAGAGGTCGTAAAATTTCATTTAAATGAAAAATCAGTTTTTTAAGTACCACTTAGTGGTTTCACTATTCATCAAAAATTGAAGTTTTTCAGAAAAATACCAAAACTTCACCCTAAGATATATTTGATATTACAAATTAAAAAATGATGTCTATTTTACAAAATTCAAAACATATAAGTTACATTAATTAATTTAATAATTAATTCCCACTGTTAGAGCAAATAGCGTGTTTTTATGAAACAATAAGTATCAAAAGATTAACACTAGTTTAAGTCCAATTTCAAAGTGAAATTAATTCCAACGACCAATATTGGATTAAATAGTAAAAATATATTCTAATTGAACTTTAAAACCAATTCAAAAGATAATCTAATCATATAAATAAATTAGATTAAAAAAAAGTTTTTGAATTAAAATACAACATTTTCACTATTCATTAAAAAATGAACTTTATCGGAAAAATACAAAAAAATTACACAAAGTAAATTTTGATGTCCCGATTCTAAAGAAGAATTTTATTTTGTCAAATATAACACATAAAATTTTCAAAAAGTGGATTTAAAAGAGGTTTTCCATCAAAAGGCGGTTAATCGACCTTTTAAAGAATATTAGAATGTTTACGCTTAAAATTGGATTCATTCGCAACGTTAATCCTCTAACATTTATTGTAAAGATTAAAAGAATTTGACAAACATATATAATCATTTTTTAGTTAGTTCTTTTCATTCCCGCCAATACAATGGCTAGGCGTTAACTACCATTTAAAATAATATTATTTTATTATTAGCGTGCAACGTAAAATTCCCAAGAAACTCATTGTTGCGTATTGGGTACGCCATCGAGCATAGAGTCCCCTATAAAGTAATATTAATATTTTATTCACAAATATGGATAAATGTGAAAATTTCATATTCGTTATTTACCAGTGGTGTTACATCCTTCCCCCCTTTTGGGAATTGCGTCCTCGCAATTTTAAAATTGGGCATTGAAACTTCATTGAAAATCCCACATCGGAACAAGAGTAAGTAAAACAATCAATTTAAAATAAAGAAAGAGAAGTAAAAAGGTCACCCGAGATTACCTATACTAGGATTCCATGTAGGAAAACGTGGATATGGAGGAAAAAACAAAGGGTCATGTTCTGAGGGAGAGTGATAGAGAACATGTTTAGGAGAAAGTTAACCACAAGAAAATCACAAACTTGTGGTGGGTTAAACGGTATTCAATTCCCCCGTAGGAAAAGTTAATAGACAACATTTTTGTTTTAAGTTAATTTTCATTGAGGAATTTATTTTTGATCTTAAGGAAACATACATACTTGTCATGTTGGCTTTTAAATTTTTCTATATTTCTTACACAAACTCATACTTTCCCCAAATGATGAGTATTTAGGAAGACTTGTTTACATTAAGAGAGCTATAATCAACTACTAGAGAATCAACTAATCCACAAAAGAGAACTATATACTTCCCATGTATTTAGACCTTAACCAAAACTAAAACCTAAAAGTTTAGTATCAGATCAGATAATACCCAAAAAGGATAAAAAATCTATTCTTAATCTCTAAAATTTGTCAAACAATACCCAAAGTTCAACAAAGACCATTCAATAAACAATTTGTCCATAAAATTATTCAAAGTAAAAAAAACTAAGATTGAAACCCAAATATTTGAAGGATTTAATCACATAGTCTTCCAAGGTACAAATTAACACTTATCTCCAAATAACATTAGTTGCTCTTAAAGTCTCATATTGAAAAGTAATTAACCTAATCACATATCATCCATGATAGGTTAATAATTTCCATAGATAACCCAAAATAAACTTACTCTTAATTCATAAAATCATCTAACTAAAAAGAATAAGTTATACTAACCAGGGACTTCACGTAGTCCAGTGGTAGGCGATAAATACCAGTCGCACTTTGGTTGTGGGTTCGATTCCCACAGCTTTGTCTGACGTGACGGGTTGTCACACGATCTGCATGTTGTCCTTTTTATAAAACTCCAAAAATAAACCTAACATGTTTTAACCTCAATATTTTCCTTATACCTAACATTTTCATCCAAATTCATTACGATCTCAACATCTTAATTCTTGAAGTCTTATTTCACCACCATAAGATAAAATAAAATGATTTCCAAAATGAATAACATCATACCTTGATCACGGCATCCAATCGGTTTCATCGTCATCTTTCTCACGTAGGTAGAAGTCCCATGCATTACAACAATGATTTAGAGATCCTTCAAAATAATTTGCTTCCTCCATCCAAATACACCTTGTACAACATGGGTGATATGGGTGTTCACAGAAAAACTATTTTGTAAAATAATCATGTATGACATATAATTCCAAAACATCTGATAAAACATGATTTCTATAAAATATTCGGACAGAATTTGAGTTGAAGCTTTCTATTATTGGTCATTTTAAAATACCATAAGTATGTGCTGAGAGACTATATTTTAAAAGCAAATATAAATAGGTAGCGTAAGGGTCTCCTTCCTCAGCACCATTTTTAAAATCATAATATGCTTCAAATTCTTGTGATAAGGTAAAATATTTGAAAATACCTTGATAATATTTACCTTTCTTGAAAATATGAGAATATTGTGAAAATAGTATTTCTCTAAATACAACCCACGATCCACGATGATAATGAGGTATAGTGGAGGTGTTTGATATCTCAAACAACTGCTTGCAAGTGAGTTGTATGCTAGAAAAAGTTTCACAATCATCTGAACATGACTTTGCAATAATTATTACAAGCATGTCATCAGGAAGAGATAGGAATTTCATTTTAGATCCTTCTCCTTCCGTTCGTAATTGACTTTACTTGACCTGAAAAAAGTTATAAAATAAGGATTTAACTGAAATAATAGATATAGGGACTAATCATGTGTCTAACAAAAACTCCTAATCCCTAAAGTTGTTTAAACTGACCTCTGATACCAACTATAAGTCCCCAGCCTTAAACATTACTTAATCATGAGATATTTCAAGAATACACCTTGAGGATCTTTTTAGGTTTAGAGTTTTATAGAATTAGATCATAAAACTTTCATTACATTCCACATTTAAACAAAGTGGTTACATAAAAGATAGTATTCATTTTTCCCATCAACAGAAACATATTTAAAATAAAACATGGATTCTTTCTTGCCACTTCCTTGACACTATCATCATATCATGTACCATTCCCATGACCTAGGGAAAACATTTCAAAAACTTGGGATGAGCATAAAAAGCTCAGTAAGGGTTATAAAAATATGGAAAGGATACATGAGTTCATATATACATAAGAATGAAATCATACTTTACCCATAAAACATAAGCACTTTAACAAACCTCATAAAATCATGAATAAATCATAGAAATCATAAGACATAAGGGTAACTTGATGCATTCATAACATTCTTACGTAGGGAGTAACCCTCTAGGTTACGTTTGGAATACCCATCATAGTATATTCCCTAAATCTCTTCGGAGAAACCTTAATATTTAACTCCTTAATGTTACCCAATGCATTGGAGAGCTATATCAGGCTCACCCGCCCTTAGTTTATCACGGAACCACCCATCTTCATAATAATTCCCAAGAACCATAACATAATCGTATCACATAAAACATGCATAAAGGAAACATAACATTTCCACTTTTCAATCACAAGATATCAATACAACACATTGATATAAAAACATTATGAAAACCATTTTCAATACCAAAATAAAAGAAAAGTAAAACAGGGTATTTATTTTTCTTTTAAAAAAATGTATGGCTTGTAGAGGAAGCCGAAACTCAAATAATGGTCACGGCGGCAGAGAAGTCGTTGTCGCCGTATACATATGACAAAAATATTCCCTTTTGTCATTTAGTAAAACGCTTCGTATAAAAAGAGATTCCTTTTGGATAAACATAAAATTCAAAGGGGTTTATACACCGTATAAAAGAAGGTTGCGTATAAAACAAAATATGCCTCAATGAAAGGAGATTGAGACGAAGTCCCATACAAAGATGGTATCCTTTGATTAAGGATAAATTAATTACATAATTATGTGTGACAAACGAATACACCAAATATAAGTGGATATTAAGTGTAAAACAATCGCAGGTTATTCACACATATTCATAGAACGACATATTAAAGGATTATAAGATAATCCCAAAGAATCAAAATTGGGTTAAGAATTTCCCTTTCAAAAATTCGACAGCCTAACGACGTCACTTCAAAATTCAGAAAAAGAGTTGATGAGAGATAAAAAGGGTATCTCATCACTTGGACATAAAATTTACATTAATAAGGATATATAAGAACATATCCCAACTTAATATTATGTGAATTAAAAGACATAACAAAAAATGTCTTTTAAAAAGAGGAGGGTGAAAGGTTCCCTTACCGACTTGGGTATCTTTCAAAACATACACCCCATGAAAGAAGGATAATACAACATTGATGTAAATACTCATAAACAATATTATATTACACAAATAGTAGAATAATGGGAAGTACATATACCACTAAAAGTAAATGGTGGAAAATGTAGCATAAATCTCACGGGAATAAAAGTGAGATGAAAAATCCCATAAGAAAACTCGGCAGTCTAACATCGCCACTTAAAAATTCTAAAAAAAAGAATTGATGAGAGTAATAGATGGTATATAATCATATAAAAATACAAATTACAGTATTTTTTATATAAAATAACATCCTCCATCATAAGAACATGGAGTATAAATGAAATGACATGAAAGAGGGTACTTGAAAAGAAAGCGAGAGGTCGGATCCCTTACCTCAAGTCTGACTTGTCTTGTTCGTTTCTTTATATTCCTGAATAAAAAACTTTGGTCAATTTATAATTTCTTAAGTCCTCCTTTAAATATTATTATTCAGTTCATATCACATATTATAATGTTATAATAATTGTTTAATAATGTTAGTTCATATCAGATGTTTTTTCTGATGTTTGGTACATGAGTAAAAAAATGAACTTGTTTGAAAATGATTGCCCATGTAGTTATAAGTAAATCATTTACAGAATAGTATTAATGATAAAATATCATATATATCCAGTACATATTCATTTTATACTATTCCATAACATTTGGAGATAAAAAATGAAAAGCACCGTTCATGGAGACGGTAGGCCGTACGTACGCATGAACGCTACTTTCAATTTTTTTGTCATATTAATGGAATTAAAAATAAATGAGATATATATATATATATATTATAATTCAGTTATAATATATATTTTATATAGGTCACATATATTCATTAATTTCATTCTTTATACATTCCATGTATTGCATTAATAAGTCACATCACTTGAGGGGGCGGTAGTCCACACTTCCTCATATGAAATTATCGCATTTGCACAACATGAAAAAAATAAAGGTATGTTTTAAATATAAAATACACAAGCATATAGTAAACATATATACCATATATATCATATATAAAATACAGTTAAATCATAATGGCCACCTTTAAAGGTGTTAAAAATAATATTGAACAATCATCGTTTCGTGAGGCAGAAGATCGCCAACCATAGAAACAGTATGTTATTTAACCATTCGACGAAGGTGTGTATAAGTGTAGCTCTAATACTTCACATAACAACATCCTAGTATATTTAAGATATTGGTGTTGTTACAAAAGAAAATAATAAAAAGATTTTATGGGGTTGGATAAGCAAAATAAAACATAAGAATACAAGAGAAAACACTACATTTAAAACGGGTAACTCTCTTTGATTTAAGCTCAAAGGCTTCCTTAGAAAGGATTATTCCCAAAGTGAGGCCTCAATGATGAAGAGAGGGGTGTGGAGAGATGAAATGGGCAGCTTTTGGCCGAGCCAAAGGCTTTGGAAGTGTGGGTAAGGTGGTAGAGGTGGGGGCCTTTTATAAGAGGAGAGGAGGGGCACTCTTGGAATGTTATAAAAGAATACTTTATTATAATATGAATTTCGGATATTAAAGGTCCCGAAATTGTATATTTAGAGGATAAGGTTATAAGAGTTCTAAATCCACCCATACAATAGGTTTTTTATAAGTGTAGGTCTTATATTTTTCATTATATTTTCATTATATTTAAATTGTTAAATAATGAGGTAATCGCTGCATCATCATGGTGTCATAAATGATTTAATTTATTTAGTGTCTAAAAATCATAAAAAAATATCATGATGTAGTAAATATTTTTAGATTTCTAATTACTATTTATATTCAAAAATCTGACTTGTATAACCCCATGTAAATGTTTTTTTAGTAAAACAACTCATGTTTGTGACATTTTTTACTTTTACTTTAAATAAAAGGCATTAATGTCATTATCTTACCCAAGTGGCTCCATGGGGTCCCAAAAATAGACCCATGGGTTGTCTTGGTCGGACATGACACATAAAATAAGGGTAGTATATGTGTCTAGGTCATTTCGTATTATTAATACATTATTTTTACCTTAAACTACACTAATTATCTCTAATCGCGATTAAAAACATAAAAGTTACTATTCACCAAAAAATTATTTTAATCTCATTGAACCACATTTTACTTCCTAATGACAACCATGTATGTCGGATTTTTGAAATTCAAAACACAGAGGTGGTAAATTTTCATTTAAACAAAAAATCAGTTTTTTAAGTACCACTTAGTGGTTTCACTATTCATCAAAAATTGAAGTTTTTCAGAAAAATACCAAAACTTCACCCTAAGCTATATTTGATATTCCAAATTAAAAAATGATGTATATTTTAAAAAATTCAAAACATATAAGTTACATTAATTAATTTAATAATTAATTCCCGCTGTCAGAGCAAATAGCGTGTTTTTATGAAACAATAAGTATCAAAAGATTGACACTAGTTTATGTCCAATTTCAAAGTGAAATTAATTCCAACGGCCACTATTGGATTAAATGGTAAAAATATATTCCAATTTAAGTTTAAAACCAATTTAAAAGGTAATCTAATCATATAAATAAATTATATTAAAAAAAGGTTTTGAATTAAAATACAACATTTTTCACTATTCATTAAAAAATGAACTTTATCAGAAAAATACCAAAAATTTACACAAAGTAAATTTTGATGTCCCAATTATAAAGAATAATTTTATTTTGTCAAATATAACACATAAAATTTTCAAAAAGTGGATTTAAAAGAGGTTCCCCATCAAAAGGTAGTTAATCGACCTTTTAAATAATATTAGAATGTTTACGCTTAAAATTGGATTCAATCGCATTTTTAATCCTCTAACATTTATTGTAAAGAGTAAAAATATTTGACAAACATATATAATCATTTTGTAGTTAGTTCTATTCATTCCCTCCATTACAATGTCTAGGCGTTAATTACCATTTAAAATAATATTATTTTATTATTAGAGTGCAACGTAAGATTCCCAAGAAACTCGTTGTTGCGTATTGGGTACGCCATCGAACATAGAGTCCCCTTTAAAGTAATATTAATATTTTATTCAAAAATATGGATAAATGTGAAAATTTCATATTCTTTATTTACCTGGGGTGTTACATCCTTCCTCCCTTTTGGGAATTGCGTCCACGCAATTTTAAAATTGGGCTTCGAAACTTCATTGAAAATCCCACATCGGAACAAGAGTCAGTAAAACAATCACTTTAAAATAAAGAAAGAGAAGTACAAAGGTCACCCAAGTATACCCATACTAGGATTCCATGTAGGAAAACATGGATATTGAGGAAAAAACAAAGGGTCATGTTCTGAGGGAGAGTGATAGAAAATATGTCTAGGAGAAAGTTAACCACAAGAAAATCACATACTTGTGGTGGGTTAAATGGTATTCGATTCCCATGTAGGAAAAGTTAATAGAAAACATTTTTGTTTTAAGTTAATTTTCATTGTGGAATTTATTTTTTATCTTAAGGAAACATACTTACTTGTCATGTTGACTTTCAAATTTTACTAGATTTCTTACACAAACTCGTACTTTCCCCAAATGATGAGTATTTAGGAAGACTTATTTACATTAAGAGAGCTATAATCAACTACTAGAGAATCACCTAATCCACAAAATAGAACTATATACTTCCCATGTATTTAGACCTTAACCAAAACTAAAACCTAAAAGGTTAGTATGAGATCAAATAATACCCAAAAAGGATAAAAAATCTATTCTTAATATCCAAAATTTGTCAAACAATACCCAAAGTTCAACAAAGACCATTCAATAAACAATTTGTCCATAAAATTCTTCAAAGTAAACCAAACTAATATTGAAACCCAAATATTTGAAGGATTTAATCACATAGTCTTCCAAGGTACAAATTAACACTTATCTACAAATAACATCAGTTGCTCTTAAAGTCTCATATTGAAAAGTAATTAACCTAATCACATATCCTCCATGATAGGTTAATAAATTCCATAGATAACCCAAAATCAACTTACTCTTAATTCATAAAATAATCTAACTAAAAAGAATAAGTTATACTAACTAGGGACTTCACGTAGTCCAGTGGTAGGCGATAAATACCAGTTGCACTTTGGTTGTGGGTTCGATTCCCACAGCTTTGTCCGACGCGATGGGTTGTCACACGGTCTGTGTGTTGTCCTTTTTATAAAACTCAAAAAATAACCCTAACATGTTTTAACGTCAATATTTTCCTTATACCTCTAATTTTCATCCAAATTTTTTATGATCTCAACATCTTAATTCTTGAAGTCTTATTTCACCACCATAATATAAAATAAAACGATTTCCAAATTGAATAACATCATACCTTGATCATGGCGTCCACTCAGTTTCATCGTCATCTTGCTCACGTAGGTAGAAGTCCCATGCAATACAATAATGATTTAGATATCCTTCAAAATCATTTGCTTCCTCCATCCAAATACACCTTGTACAACATGGGTCATATGGGTGTTCACAAAAAAATAGTTTTGGAAAATAATCATGTATGACATATAATTCCAAAACATCTGATAAAACATGATTTCTATAAAATAGTCGGACAGAATTTGAGTTGAATCTTTCTATTATTAGTCCTTTTAAAATACCATAAGTATGTGCTGAGGGACTATATTTTAAAAGCAAATATAAATAGGTTGCGCAAGGGTCTCCTTCCTTAACACCATTTTTAAAATCATAATATGATTCAAATTCTTGTGATAAGGTAAAATATTTGAAAATACCTTGATAATATTTATCTTTCTTGAAAATATGAGAATATTGTGAAAATAGTATTTGTCTAAATATAACCCATGATCCACGATGATAATGAGGTATAGTGGAGGTGTTTGATATCTCAAACAACTGTTTTCAAGCGAGTTGTATGCTAGAAAAAGTTTCACAATCATATGAACATGAATTTGAAATAATTATTTCAAGAATGTCATCAATAAGAGATAAGAATGTTGTTTGAGATCCTTCTCCTTCCATTCGTAATCCACTTTACTTGACCTGAAAAAAGTTATAAAACAATTATTTAACTGAAATAAAATATATAGGGACTAATCATGTGTCTAACAAAAACTCCTAATCCCTAAGGTTCTCTAAACCGACCTCTGATACCTACTATAAGGACCCGCCTTAAACATTACTTAATATTGAGATATTTTAAGAATACACCTTGAGGATCTTTTCAGGTTTAGATTTTTAGAGAATTAGATCATAAAACTTTCATTACATTCCACATTTAAAAAAAGTGGTTACATAAAAGATAGTATCCATTTTTTCCATCAACGGAAACATATTTAAAATAAAACATGGATTCTTTCTTAACACTTCCTTGACACTATCATCATATCATGTACCATTCCCTTGACTTGTGTAAAAAATTTCAAAAACTTGGGATGAGCATAAAAAGCACAGTAAGGGTTATAAAAATATGGAAAGGAAACATGAGTTCATATATACATAAGAATGAAATCATACTTTACCCATAAAACATAAGCACTTTAACATACCTCATCAAATCATGAATAAATTATAGAAATCATAAGACATAAAGGTAACTTGAGGCATTCATAACATTCTTACGTAGGGAGTAACCCTCTTGGTTACGTTTGGAATACCCATCATAGTATATTCCCTAAATCCCTTCGGAGAAACCTTAACGTTTAACTCCTTTACGTTACCCAATAAATTGGAGAGCTATATCGGGCTCACCCACCCTTAGTTTATCACGGAACCACCCGTCTTCATAATACTTCCCAAGAACCATAACATAATCGTATCACATAAAACATGCATAAAGGAGACATAACATTTCCACTTTTCAATAACAAGATATCAATACAACACATTGATATAAAAACATTATGAAAACCATTTTCAATACCAAAAGAAAAGAAAAGTAAAACTGGGCATTTATTTTTCTTTTTAAAAAAATGTATGGCTTGTAGAGGAATCTGAAACTCAAATAATGGTCACGGCGGCGGAGAAGTCGTTGTCGCCGCATACGTACGACAAAAACATTCCCTTTTGTCGTTTAGTAAAACGCTTCGTATAAAAAGAGATTACTTTTGGATAAACTTAAAAGTCAAAGGGGTTTATACACCATATAAAATAATGTTGTGTATAAAACAAAATATGCCTCAATGAAGGGAGATTGAGACGAAGTCCCATACAAAGACGGTATCCTTGGATTAAGGATAAATCAATTACATAATTATGTGTGACAAAAGAATACACAAAATATAAGTAGATATTAAGTGTAAAACAATCACAAGTTATTCACACATATTCATAGAATGACATATTCAAGGAGTACCAGTTTAACCCTAAGAATTAGAATTGGGTTAAAAAGTTCCCTTGCAAAAATTCGACAGCCTAACGACGTCACTTCAAAATTCAGAAAAAGAGTTGATGAGAGATAAAAAGGGTATCTCATAACCTGGACATAATATTCACATTAATAAGGATATATAAGAACATATCCCAACTTAATAGTATGTGAATTAAAAGACATAACAAAATAAGTCTTTTAAAAAGTGGAGGGTGAAAGGTTCCCTTACCGACTTGGGTATCTTTCAAAACATACACCCCATGAAAGAAGGACGATACAACATTGATGTAAATACTCATAAACGAAAGTATATTAGACAAAGAGTAGAATAGTGGGTAGTACATATACCACTCAAAGTAAATGGTGGCAAATGTAGCATAAATATCACAGGAATAAAAGTGATATGCAAAATCCCTTACAAAAACTCGGCAGCCTAACGGCGCCACTTAAAAATTCTAAAAAAAATAATTTATGAGAGTAAGAGGGGGTATCTCATCATATAAAAATAAAAATTACAGTATGTTTAATATAAAATAAAATCCTCCAACATAATAACATGGAGCATAAATGAAATGACATAAAAGAGGGTACTTGAAAAGAAAGCGAGAGGTCGGATCCCTTACCTCAAGTCCGACTTGTCGTGTTCGTTTCTTTATATTCCTGAATAATAAACTTTATTCAATTTATAATTGCTTAAGGAACTCCTTTAAAGATTATTATTCAGTTCCTATCACATATTATAATTTTATAATAATTGTTTAATAATGTTAGTTCATATCAGATGTTTTTGCCGAGGTTTGGTACATGAGTAAAAAAATGAACTTGTTTTAAAATGATTGCCCATGTAGTTATAATTAAATCATTTAAAGAATATTATTAATGATAAAAATATCATATATATCCAGTAAATATTCATTTTATACTATTCCATAACATTTGGAGATAAAAAATGAAAAGCACTGTTCATGGAGACGGTTGACCGTACGTACGCATGAACGCTACTTTCATTTTTTTTGTCATATTAATGGAATTAAAAATAAATGAGATATATATATATATATATATATATTATAATTACATTATAATATATATGTTATATAGGTCAAATATGTTTATTAATTTCATTCTTTATACATTTCATGTATTTCATTAACGAGTCACATCACTAGAGGGGGCGGTAGTCCACACTTCCTCATATGAAATTATCGCATTTGCACAACATGAAAAAAATAAAGGTATATTTTAAATATAAAATACAGAAGCATATAGTAAACATATATACCATATATATCATATATAAAATATAGTGACATCATAATGTCCACCTTTAAAGGTGTTAAAAGAATATTTTACAATCATCGTTTCGTGAGGCACAAAATCGCCAACCAGAGAAACAGTATGTTATTTAACCATTAGACGAAGGTTTGTGTAAGTGTAGCTGGAGTACTTCACATAAAAACATCCTATTATATTGAATATAATGGTTTTGTTACAAAATAAAAGAATAAAAAGAGTTTAGGGGGTGGGAGAAGCAAAATAAAACATAAGAACACAAGAGAAAACACTACCTTTAAAACGAGTAACTCTCTTTGATTTAAGCTCAACGGCTTACTTGGAAAATATTATACCCAAAATGAGGCCTCAATGATGAATAGAAGGATTTAGAGAGATGAAATGGGCAGGGTTTGGCTGATCCAAAGGCATTGGATGTGTGGGTAAGGTGGTATAGGTGGGGGCCTTTTATAAGAGGAGAGGAGGGGCACTCTTGTAAAGTTATAAAAGAATACTTTATTATAATATGATTTTAGGATTTTAAAGGTCCCAAAATTATATATATCTAGGATAAGGTTATAAGAGTTCGAAATCCACCCATACAATATGTTTTTGAAAAGTTTAGGTCATATTTTACATTTTATTTTCATTTTATTTAAATCGTTAAATAATGAGGTAATCACTGCATCATCATGGTGTCATAAATAATTTAATTTATTTAATGTCTAAAAATCATAAAAAAAAATATAATTATGTATTAAATATTTTTATATTTCTAATATCTATTTATAGTAAAAAATCTGACTTGTATAACCCCATGTAAAAATTGTTTTAGTAAAACAACTCATGTTTGTGACATTTTTACTTTTACTTTAAATAAAAGGCATTAATGTCATTATCTTACCCAAGTGGCTCCATGGGGTCCCAAAAATCGACCCATGGGTTGTATTTGTCTTCCATGACACATCCAATAAGGTTAGTACATGTGTCTAGGTCATTTCATATTATTAAAACATTATTTTTACCTTAAACTACACTAATTATCTCTAATCGCGATTAAAAACTTAAAAGTTACTATTTACCAAAAAATTATTTTAATCCCATTGAACCACATTTTACTTCCTAATAACAACCATGTATGTCGGATTTTTGAAATTCAAAACACAGAGGTGGTAAAATTTCATTTAAACAAAAAATCAGTTTTTTAAGTACCACTTAGTGGTTTCACTATTCATCAAAAATTGAAGTTTTTCAGAAAAATACCAAAACTTCACCCTAAGCTATATTTGATATTCCGAATTAAAAAATGATGTATATTTTACAAAATTCAAAACATATAAGTTACATTAATTAATTTAATAATTAATTCCCACTGTCAGAGAAAATAGCGTGTTTTTATGAAACAATAAGTATCAAAAGATTGACACTAGTTTAAGTCCAATTTCAAAGTGAAATTAATCACAATGACCAATATTGGATTAAATGGTAAAAATATATTCTAATTGAACTTTAAAACAAATTCAAAAGATAATATAATCATATAAATAAATTAGATTAAAAAAAGGTTTTGAATTAAAATACAACATTTTTCACTATTCATTAAAAAAATGAACTTTATCGGAAAAATACCAAAAATTTACACAAAGTAAATTTTGATGTCCCGATTCTAAAGAAGAATTTTATTTTTTAAAATATAACACATAAAATTGTCAAAAGGTGGATTTAAAAGAGGTTCTCCATCAAAAGGCGGTTAATCGACCTTTTAAAGAATATTAGAATGTTTACGCTTAAAATTGGATTCATTCGCATTTTTAATCCTCTAACATTTATTGTAAAGAGTAAAAATATTTTACAAACATATATAATAATTTTTTACTTAGTTTTATTCATTCCCGCTATTACAATGGCTAGGCGTTAACTACCATTTAAAATAATATTATTTTATTATTAGAGTGCAACATAAGATTCCCAAGAAACTCGTTGTTGCGTATTGGGTACGCCATCGAGCATAGTGTCCCCTTTAAAGTAATATCAATATTTTATTCACAAATATGGATAAATGTGAAAATGTCATATTCTTTATTTACCTGGGGTGTTACATAAATGTTTGGAGATCCAAAAAAATAATGCCAACAAAGTTTTCCGTGATGCCAAACTCTACATGCACCAGTAAGAAGAAGAAAAGTCTGACCTAATAGAAGAAATTGAGAAACTCAATTCATCATCCCCATAGAACTCAGAATCAGTGAGTGAGTATAAAATCGTGGTTGAAGAGCAGAAGAGGGAGATCAATTGATTGAATAAACCAATCTTTTAAATGACTATAATATTGTGTTTTTTCTGGTATTTGTGTTATAAATTTCATTTCATTTAAATTATGTGTTGGTACATGATTTTTTTTATATCGGGTATGTTTCTAGTGTTGTGGTGTGCTACTACAACACATTGCACTGGTACTGTAGTGTGCTGTTGCAACACACTGCAGTATAGCCCTTTATCAATGCATTTAAAAGCACTAAAAATGGTAGACTTTATCATCACTTCTATAAGAACCGGTAAAGGTCCCCTTTATCCACATGTTTAAAAACACTGATAAATGGCCCCTTTATTGATACTAAATAAAAGTGTTGATAAATGTGGTCCTTTATTCGTGATTCAAAAATTCTTAATAAAGGGCCCCTTTACCAGAATTTTTTTAGCACTAATAATAAACTAGGGATTTTAATATTTCTTTGATAGTTAGAACTTCTCCAGCACTGATAAAGTCCATTTATAGCATTGTTAAAGGCCTAATTTGTAGTATTGTATTTTACAACTCTTATTATAAAGTAATTTATAGAGTTCTATATGGATTATTCAGTGGAAACTATTATTGTATGAGAACATGATCAGAGGAATATGTTGATCCCGTCCTCCTTTAGAGTCAATTTAGCATTCTCTCAACATATCCTTGGGTTTCTAGATATTCCACTCATATTTTCCATCAATTTGAGTGTGATAATCCATGCATAAGTTAAACCCATTATTTAGATAATGTTGGAGACTCTTCTAGAACTGAGAGGTAAATATTGGATCTTGATCAGATAAAATTGATAGTGGGGTTCCATGCAGCCTCACCACTTCTTTAATGTATATACTTGAATGTTAGTCGTGTGAGAAGTCCTCTTGAATCGAAATGAATAGTGTAGTATTTGTATGATGATCCATCAAAACCCAGATAGCTTTATTTCCTCTTGATGTCTTCAGAATACTAGTGAAAAAGTTTGTGGTGATATTCTCCCATTTCCATGTCAGTGTAGGTAATGGTTGCATCACCCCCTTCTATGTTTTCCTTTTTCCTTCACTTATTGACATAAAATACATCATGATCTATATTCTATGATTTCTCTCTTAATATTGTCCCACCAATAGTGCTCTTAGATATCTCGATACATATTTGTGCCTCTTGGATGGATAGACAAGGTAAAAATATGCATCATCCAACAAATCCTTATTTTGCTCTGGATTTGATGGTACACACAGTCCTGACCCAAATATTACAACACCTTCTTCATTTACATTGAAATTCAAGGATTTACGTTTTCTGATTGTTTCCACTTTTTTCTAAATTTCCACATCATCACATTGAGAATCCTTTTTTTCTCTACAAAAGGGATGGGTGAGAAATCATTGGTGAAAGGATTGATGATGTTCCTTCCTTTATGATTCCCATTTCCATCCTTTCCAAATACAATAAGATTGTGTCCCTCTCAATTCTCATCAATGATAGGATTGATGGATACTTTATATTTAGAGCATCCAAAACTTTATTCTCTTTACTAAGATAGTAGTGAATTGAGTAGTCATAGTCCTTGATCAACTCTAACCATCTTCATTGGAACATATTCAACTCTTTCTAGGTGAATATATACCTAAGGATTTTTTGATCCATATATATTTCACACTACTCCCCAAAGAGATAATGCCACCATATTTTCAAAGTGAATATCATTACAGCCAACTCTATATCATGAGTTGGGTAGTTCTGTTCATAAACTTTCAACTCCCTTAATTCATAGGCTATCACCTTTTCATTCTTCATTAACACAAATCCCAATACCTTATTCAAGAATCATTGAATACTGCAAAAATTTCACCACTTAGGGGAGTGTGATTACCGGTGCAGTGATGGGCCTCCTTTTCAGCTCCTTAAAGATCACTTCACATTCATCATTCCAAGAAAACTTGACTCCCTTCAGAGTTATCATAGTTAGAGGGTTTGACAATCATGATATATTTATAAAAAATCGATGATAGTACATAGGTAATCTAAGGAAACTACATATATCTATCATATATGTTGTCCTTTTCCATCCTTCAATTGATTTTGTATTTGAAGGGTCCACAGATATCCCAATTCTTGTGATGATATTCCCTAATAATGAGACTTCCTTCAACCAAAACTCACATTTTTTGTAATTTTCATATAGATTATCCTTTCTTAAGGTCTTTAACATAGTACTCAGATGCTCCTCATGCTCTTACTTTATTTTGAAGTATATTACAATATCATCTATAAATAATACCAAAATAATTTGATATAATATCTAAAGAATATATTCATCAAGTTTATGAATATTTCTAGAGCATTAGTGAGTCCGAAATGGCATTACTATGCACTCATAATTATCATAACTTGTATGAAAAATAGTCTTGGGGATATCCTCTTTGTTTAAACAAACTTAATAGTACCTTGAACATAGATCCACCCTAGAGAATTAATTTTATCTATGTAGCTAATTGAATAAGTTATCAATATGAGGCAGAGGATACTTTTTCTTTATCGTGATCTTGTTGAGATCACAATAATCAATGTAAAGGCACATTGAAAAATCCTTCTTATTGATGAATATGACTGGTGCACCCTAAGGTGAATCACTTGGGCATATGAACCCTTTATCCAGATTATCTTCTAGTTATTCTTTCAACTCCTCAAGTTCCACAACATTTATTCTATACAGAGTCTTGGATAATGGTAACACCTTGGGTATAATCTTAATTGAAAATTCAACCTCTTGTCTTAGAAGATGACCAGGAAATTCCTTAGGAAACACAATAGTGTATTCCCTCATAATGATCATGTCTTCAAGGATTATATTTTCCTTATAATCAATCATCTGAGATAGATTCACTTTATCATAGGGAAATAATTTCTTTTGTTGAGATTCAGGGGATAAAGAAGATTTATCCTCCTCGTTACACTTGTATAGAATCGAGGGTCAATTCATGATACAGAGAGTGATTTACTTCTCATGGAAATTTGTGTTAGCTCTATATGCCAATCCATACCTATAATTGAATAAAATTCCACTAAAGGGAGTATGACAAGGTTTATTGGGAAGCTCATCCCAACAATTTGGATAGGGGAGGAGTTATATACTTGGGATTCAATAATTTTCCCATTTTCATTTTCACTGATAGCTTTACATCCATTATTTGTAGTGTTGTTTAAATAGTTTTACTAAACTTTTGTGATGTGAATAAATGCATAGAACCTAAATCAAAAAGTACATTCTCAATTCATGAATGAATAACTAGATTACTTTTCACCACTTCAATGTAGGGATCCATAATAGTGGTTTTGATGGAAAAAGATATCCCTTTCTACCTTATAGTTTTTATTGGTCTACTAAAAACATTTTCTTAGTTCATTGGTTTGATAATTTCCATAGTTCCATGAAGTTAAAGTAATTAATAATGTGTTTGAGGGTTTGTTGGAGTATTCTTTTCCTCCATTACATTAGTGGGTTTCTCTTGTCGGTAATATTTAGTTGGGTAACATTGGTTCCCTCACCTAATGCATTTCCTCACCCCCCTTCGGAAATTTCTAGGGTGAATCTTTCCACACCTTTGACAAGTGGGATGTTTAAATTTCTGGGAACTATTAAATTTCTTCATCAGACTACAAGAATAAAACTTCACTTTTAGCTTATTATCCACATGATACCCTTGAGATTATCTGATCTCTATTTCAACATTGAGGGAACATCTGAAAATTTCCTCATAGCTATCAAATTCTCAAATCTCTAGGGTTTTTTTAGACTAGGTTTTATCCCACCAAATAAGTAATCAACCATTTATTTAGGGTTAACAAAAAAACCAGAGGCTTATTTTGAAAGTCTTGTGAATTTCTTCTTGTAGTCCCTGAAAGATTCATCATATTTTTGTTTCATTTTAAGGAAATCCATTTGTATTTTAAGTCATAGAGTACGAGAAAAATATGTATCAAATTTATTTTTCCATAATTCCATCCACCACAACACTTCGATCTCTTCCTCATGCTTCGTATTATTGATCATTGTACACCACCAATCAGCTTCTCCCTCCATATGAAAAACAACTAGTAAAACCTTATATTTCTCATAACATTCAATGATGGAGAATATCTTATCAATGGATTTGATCCATTATTCTGTGATTAAGGGATCAAATGATCCATTGAAATTTGAGGGCCTTTTTCATATAAAGATATCAATTACTTGTTGTTCTTTATTAAGGGGGATTTTAGTGCTCCTCTTGATCTAGGTTTCTACTCCGAACCAGATTTAGCTGAGAGAGTATCATTACAAAGTTTTTGATTATCGCTCCCATCAGTTTGGGAATCTCATTAGGGAAATCATCATATCTCCATTGCATTTATTGTTTACTTGATTATATATATTTTTAAAATTGGATAGAATAAATGGAAAATTATGGATGAGTACTTTTAAACTATTAAACACATAAATGAGAATCCAATTAAATTTAAGATATAACCTATAAATTACATGTATTTATTTAACTTAATAATTTTTATGATTCAATCTATGTTATCCATGATCTACTTCCTAAAATATATTCTTATGGGTATTTTTTTGTTCCATTAACAATGGTTCATAATGATATTATGTATTTACCAAATATTTTCCCCTAGGAGTATCAAACTATGTGTGCATCAAGGCTGATTTTCACGCACCATTTCCCGGTTGAGTCGAACTCAACACAGTGTTTTCGATTTTTACTCATATGTACATTTTTCCCATATCCACATCCACTTGTAGTATACTAAAAGGAATGTATTTCCTTGATAAAATACTTAATGTATACTTTCCAAAATTTATGGATGTTTTCTTATACTTATTCTTATCCCTAAGGATTTAACTAGAAGTTTTCTAATCCTAATCCAAAAAATAACAAAACTTTTCCTTTGATACCAACTATACCAAACTTTCTCTTTATTACACATTAATTCTTGATTCATTACATAAAAGTGGACATAATACAACCTGAAATATTGATAAGTCTAGTGTATTTTGAAATTATTAACATTATGTAATAACTTAAAATAAGGAATACATCATCATTATTGAAAACATCCTTATATGTTCATAGTATTCCTTAATAATTATAATTACTTGGGATAACCTGAGGGCATACATAAGAAAGGGGTGATATATAAAGCTAAGTAAGGGAATAAACATGTCATAACATGAATATGGTAATACATGTTAGAAAATAGGAATATCAAGGGGGAATAAAATAATTGATAATCATAAACATGAATAATGAGTCATGATATAGATTGACAACATAAAAAAAATGGGAAATGTGGAAACAACTTAAAACACTTCATCCTAACCATTGTTCAAGGCTAACTGACAAGACATTATGGTGGAAAAAGTAAAATAAAGGAATTGGGTTTTCTCTATATCCTAACATGATGTCTAATGAGACTAAACAATACCCAATTCATCAAAGCACTATATAATTATAGGCACAGCTGTCACATTCATTTCATTGACATGATTAATAGTGCCATATAGATCATATAACATGGATTAATTCATCATCATATTTTATTAAATGATAAAGGAATGTGTGATAAATACATGTAAGTCCACAATAAATTAGTATAAGTGCATAAAGGTGAACACACTTGATAGGAAATGGGTATGGGTATTCACTACACATTTGTTTGGCATGGAAAATCAAGGTGAAATTTCAGCAGCATAACGACGTTACTTAAATTTTCATAAAATGGGTTGATGAAAGAGAAAGGGGTATCTCATAATTTGGACATAGAATTCAGAATAATAGGGACATGGAAAAACATATCCCAAAATTATGAATTGGAAATATAAGTAAAATGATAACAAAGAAACATGAACAAGTAAGGGAAGGCGAGGATCCCTTACCTAAGTATGTGAATCGAAATGCTTGGGAGGAGCTTATTGAGAGCTTGGGGGAACCTTGGAAGGAATATAGAGAGGGGATGTAAGAGTAAGAACGTGATCCAAGGATTTTTAGGGAACATAAATGGAATCTTAAGTGGTTTTATATAGGAAATGAGTGGGGAGTTCTTTATTATTTCTCAAACATAGGTTTTGGACTCTATAATAAAATAATCAAAATAAAAAACATTGCCATGATTTTTTCCATGGATTCTGCCAAATGGGAGTGGTTTTAATTATTTTAAAATTACAAGGTCCAAAAATAATAAAATAATACCCATGATTATGTGGAAGTGAGTCATACTCTTAAAGAAATGATTTTAAAACCTTACAATATATTAATGGTTTTGAAGGATTCATAAAGGATTTATAAAATTAATCAAATAAAAATATTATCACATTATTTTAAATAGAAAACATATATTTTGTCTTGAATACCATTTATAGTTTTTATTACATCACCTTTGTCTCATTATGATGCGATAATACACACCATATATTTAAACCGTATTTAATTTTTACCATAAATTCGAATGTGTCAAAAAATTATGAAAACCTGAAAATTGGATAATTTCAACATTCTGATTTCAGAAATAATATTCATTTTATAAAAATAATTTGTTAAATATTTGTATTGTTATATTTAAAATAAGTATCATGATTATTGATAAATGTTGGGTTTTTTGACAATAACAGTTTTTGATCCCATATAAAATTTAAATTTGAATTCATAAAAATTATATGATAATTTATTTTTGATAAAAAAAATTAATAATAATATTTTATTAGAATAGTATTTATTTCAAAAATCCATTAATTCCTAAAACTAACCATCATAATTTAAATTCAATACTAATTGAAAACACCACTTGTGTTTTATTGTATTAAAAATAAAAATCATTTATAAAGTAATGATAATAAGAAAATATGAACATTATAATGTTGAAAATACTATATACATATTCATGTCATTATGTTATTAATACATATACCTTTAATACACTAAATAATTCTCTACGAGTAAGGTGTGTGATGGTGATACTTTCAAGCGGTAGTTTGGTGTACATTTTTTGGGTCGTGATCTTGATAAGCTTGAACTTCTCCCATAAATACTTTCACTCATGCTTAATTTGTTGGATATCAACATAGGATTGTTCGAGGACAAATTCTAGTGATTCTATCTCCCCCAAAATCTCTAATAAATGGGATTCATAGGGTATGAACAAACTGGTTGAGGCCATCACTCCCTTTATCTATATCAATTGGATTTGTTAAACCCCTATATTTATACTAATCATATGATCATTGTTCAAAGGATATATTTTCAAGGGTAATGATTCTTAATGAAATTTTAGATTTGATATAATATAATAAAACCAAAGTAGTTCATGTGTTTTCTATAACCAAGATATATAATAAGAAATTTAATGAAATCATAAGGGGGTTTCTTATTAAAATTTTGGGTTGTTACATTCACCTTGGACTAGCTTGATTATTGAGATGGATAGTTTGTTATTGGTTTCTGACCAAATAATAAAGGAAATTTGAAAATGAAAGATAAATTGTAATTTTAATAATTAACCACTAAGCTTTGTGATTTTTTATTGTGATATCTATGTTGTTATGACTTTTTATGATTAAATGATGAAATGCTTATATTCTGATCGCAACACTGATTAATTACTGAAATTATTATATACTGGGATAAAACCTGACTAAATTATGGAACTCTTATATACTGGGATCATCCCTGATTAAATGCTTAAATTCTTATATATCGAGATAATGATTTTATATTTGGGCTTGGCCATGACTAAATTCTGAAATTATTTTATAGTGGAATTGACATGGAATTGTGGAATCTATGCCATAGATATGGTGTGGATGGAATGGTTATGAGACATAATTAGTGAAATTATGGCATGAAACTAAGGTAGATTATGTTTTAATGTGGTTATATGGTTATGGTTTTCATTGTTGTCAGACATGATCAGAGATATTCTGGCATGGTTCCAAAGTTGGTTAGTGTGGTATTAACTTAATTGTTTAATTAATTAATACACCTATTTAATTTATTATTTCATGCACTTATTATTAAACTGGTTATGTTTATACATGTTTTTATCCACCTAATGAGTTATACTCACACCCTATTTGAGTCATTATTTGGTACCCAAGAAGAAAACATGGATATATGATTGGACAAGGGAAAGTGACCTTGTTCTTTATTATTGTTTTTTGGATGGGAAAGAGTTTGTAGATGGGACCATCATAGGGATATGGACCTGGGAAATTTGAGTCTTTATTTGTGTCTTCTATTATTTTATTTGTGTTACTTCTATAATGACATTTATTTACATTCCATAACAACATTACATTAGTCTTTAATTATTTTATTGGATTATTTAGTTGGACTTTACTATTTGGATTTTTCACTATATTTTATTGTTTCCATTATTTCCACTAATATTATATTTATTTATATTTCATATTCACTCTATGTTATAACTCTAAAATCAAGGGTATATTCTCCCCTCTTTACCTATGTCACCCTCACTACTATTCGACAGCCTATGGCATATGTGGACACGCACTTGAGGTTTCATAAACAAACCATTTCAACCATGGGATAGAGTTCTGAATCAGGAGATATTACATATGTCATCATCATTCTCCACCTAGATCTATGCGCGAGAATGGTAATGGTGACTATCAAATAACGGTAACCCTATAAAAAGGGTGAGTGTAAATAAAATCCACCATCATAACTCATCATCATCTTCATTCATATATCATTGGTATTGGGATGTTGAGAATGTTTTAGTTTTGTCGATTCATTCTAATAGATTCAGGATATCATAAGTTTAGTTATAGGAAGTTGGAGAGGCATAGTGTGCAAATAGTTATAGGAGAATCTCTTTAGAGGTAGTATAATCATCAAAAGTTCACATTTTCTGATGGAGTTATGACTTGGTGATGATGATTCAAAAGTTCATTGATATAATATGGTTACTAGTTTATTATACCAACTATAGTGGTCAAGTTGTGTTGATTGGGATTTGAGGGTAGTAGGTTTTACTTCAATACCAGATGAAACATACAATATAATTGGGTTGCATTTTCAGTGATATGTGTGTGTAATATAAAGATTATTAATTGAATTAATTATCATATTATTTGATCTAAAAATATTACTTGAACTTAGTAATGTAGTTGAAATATCTTCTATCCTATAATTGTAAGGGAAATGTAGAAGTAGTGTTTCAATTTTAATTATAGGTCTCATTGCCTAAAGTATGCTAATATCTTGTGTCCCTTATATTATTCTCTATATTCTATTATTTTAAATTTATATTTAATTTATTTTCATTGTATGTGTGTTTGGGATGGTAAAGTTTTATTGATGGTTAGATTTATGTAGTTAGTAATGAGTGATGTCTTCTTACTTTTATTACACTTATTCAAGGATATTCTTCTAGACCAGATTCCACTGTGTATTTTTTGGTTTTCTTCTTTTGGAAAGGAACTTCTGTTAGTTGAAGAGTATTTTGGGAGAGATGATAGCACAGAAAACAATCACATGTACTAACAATAATACCACCGATATTATGATCATCAAACCACTATAAGTTAATGAATAGAGAAGTGCAGTGGAAAAACCAAAGCTCAAGAACTCTACTTCACCTACGATAGAGTGTACCAGAAGTCGAAATACATTACACCCTACCCACTACACAAAGTCAACCCCATACACACCTCATTAAAAAAACTAAAACTAAAATACAAGAAATAGTTATACATGAAACATAAGTGAATAAAGAAATAGATTAACACATGATATTTAACGTGATTTGGTCTTTTTCCCTATATGCATGGGAGGAGCCACTACAACTTATTTCTATTATCATAAGTATAAAGGTATGAAAACAACTAACAAACACCATCAGTAATAACTCATTACATGGTGATTAACACTATAGATTTCTATTGTATTATGCATGCATCAGATAAATTGTTCATACTTTTCATTATTCACACTTTATTAGGGTCGGTCCCCACTTCCTTTATAAGAATATTTTTTAATTTCTAAGGTCAAACCACCTTCCAATTTTCTTGTAGAATCCTCCAAATAGAAAATCATCAGTGATTTCATGTAACTCTGTTTACTTCAACTATGTTCCCTATAAAAAAATTCTAGATTATAATTTATATGTAATTCCTTCTATAAGGTTCACAATTATTCTAGACTACCCACAATATCATCGGAAGATATAAACTTCCAATGACTCTACTTTCACTAAAAAAGAGGAACTAACCATACCTTTATGATGATATTATCCACCTTCCACTGATCAAACTTCTAATGAACATAAAAATGATGCATGAACATTCAATGAACTGAGAATTCACTTTTTCTAAACTTATTATTCTCAGGACTAGGATTCAAATCCCAATAATATCCCAATTAAAGACTTGTTTTAAGGAAAACCTCATGATCCCTCCTTAGTAACATTTATTACATTGCAGTAGCAGTGTTCCTATACCTTTACTTCTTCCATTCACTCAAGACCCACTGAGGCATGATGTTGCCTTAAACTTTCTTGAGATAAAACATTGGTGAATATATCTATCAGATTCTCGCAATATTTTAGAGACCTAACACTTTAACCACCATAATATTTCTAATGAAGTGGTACTTCATATCAATGTTCTTTTTCCTTTCATGGGGAATCATATTTTTAGCCAAATGGATTACACTTTTTGTCATATAAATTAAACCATCCTTCGTTCATTATTCTTATTTCCTTTAGAAACTTCTTTAACAAAACCGTCTCCTTCCCAGAATTTGTTTCCTCTATATACTATACTTCAGTTACACTTAGTGTAACAACCTACTATATTATAGACATTAAAATGATTATTTTCCATCTATAAGTTAATACAAAACATGTTGTTCTATTATGACTATGAGAATCTCTAGAAAATTTAGCATCAATAAAACCATGTAATGGATCTTCCTCCCTAAAACAAAAAGATTGATCTATTAATCCTTTCAAATACAAAAGGATCCATTTAATGGCTTTGAAATATTTTTAACCAGGGTTAGACATAAATTTTCTTAAAGAACCCACTGAAAATATAATATCTATTCAAGTACAAATTATTTCATAAATCAAATAGATGATATCTAATACATAAGTTATTTTATCAATGTATTGATGCTAATCTTTTTTTTTTGCTTGTGATTGTGCCCTAGACAGTTTGAAGTTTCTATAAAGTGGGGTTGAAACTATTTTTCATTCATCCATTAAAACATTTAAAATATTTTATGGATATACTCTTAATAAAAGACCAAATATCTAGTCTTTATATCTCTTTCAATCCTCATTTATAATATCTCCCTTGATTTCCTGAGATCCTTCTTCTTGAAAATTCTATAAAATTTATTTTTAAACTTCCAAATATTTTCAAATTTTAATTCCATAAAAAATATTTCATCAACATAAAATAAAAAAAATGGTGAAAGTTATGTCATATCATTTCTTAGGGAAAGAACAATTATTGGAGTTATATGTACCGAATACTTCTACTTCTATAAACCCATTAGACTTCTAATTATACTATCATGGTTCTTTCTTTAAGCCATACAGTATTTTATTTAGACTATATACAAAATTATAATCTCTAACTTCTTTCACACCTATTGGTTGATTCATGTAAATATCTTCCTTCAATTCACCATAAATGAGTTTTGTCTTGTCAAATATTGGTACCAAATATAGATCCTCTAATTCAACCATACTTAACATTGTTTTGATGGTATAATGTTTTACAACTAGTGGTAAAAATACCAAGAAATCAACACCTTCCTTATATTGAAATTGATTTGGTACTAGTTTTTCTTTTTATCTATTCTTTCCATCATCCTCTTCCTTAATTCAATAAAACCACTTGTTCTCAGTTATCTTTTAGCTTCCATTAGTTCATCCATTTCCTATTTTCTATTGAAATTTAATGAATTCATCTCTTTATTCATGGATGAATCTAACTTATTAGGGTCACTAAGATAAATTTACAGTTCTTAATTTTTTGGTTCTCTTACATATTTTAGGAGTAGAGAGTTAAAATAATACCCAAACCTCAACATGAGTCTCTTGATTATGGTATATTTACTCAACTAAATCGATTTCTATTAGCTACATGACTCTCATCATTCTACCTATACCTGAACATAAGGTACTTGTACTTATGTGGAAAATAATCCAAATGTTCCCACTTGATCTTCATCTTCTCTTGAACATTATAGTATTTTTTATGGTCTTATATCTAGACTTCTTTGCCTTTATCATATATATCAGAGTTCTTCAGTTTTTGAAAACTAGTGGTACTATTATAAACCTATTTTTCAATAGTTGATTCTCATTGAATTTCCTACTCCACCAAGTTCTAGTCCTTACATGGTACCTTCAATAAAGAATAACTTTAATACTTTGTATGATTTTTTATTCCAAAATATTACAAATGAAATAAAAAAATTAATCTCCATTGCCAATGAAAAGACATATTTTTTATTTTGATTCAATTTTTTCAAGGTCCTTAGAATTTAAATGTATATATATTAAACTACCAAAATTGTAATGATTTTAAACTTCCTATCATTTTTTATAACCCTTATCATCTATACATTCTTACTCAACTATTGATGATGTAATTCTATTGAAGATATATGCACCATGTTAAGTGCCTCTTCTCAAATAGTTATAGGTATTCTCAAGTGCAGCCTCATGCTTCTGGGTGTCTCCCTCGAAGTCTAATTAATTCATTTTGACACTCCATTATTCATTGGTGTTATGGAAACTTTCATCTCATTCCTTATCATTTCCTTCTTAAAGAAGTCATAAAATATTCATCTCGTGTAATCTCTTCCATTCTCAGTTCATAAGAAATTCAACTTCGCATCATATTCCATTTTTTCAATGAATTCCACTTAAAAAAAACCTTAAATTTATCAATTTTTTTATTTATAATTTAAATTAAAATTTACCATTTACTATCATTAATGAAAGTATGAATGAAATAAAACCATTATAGGATTGAATAAAGGAAAAACCCTAAATATCTGAGTGTACAAGTACTAACTTCTAATTCCTAGGATTATGACTATATAAGTGGAATTTCACTATCTTCTAATTTACCAACACACAAATTTCATTCTTGAATGATTCCATGTGGTCATCCTTCAGTATTTACATAGACTTTAGAAACATAAATTTATTCTCACTAAGGTGATCAAAGATGTAGTTACGTACTTTTGATTTGTTATAAGTTTAACTTTTTATTACTACACTCCCATCTAAATTTATGGTCATGTAAATATTCCCATTATTTAATCCTCAAAAAACTATTATTGAACCCCTAGTAACCTCACATACCCCATCATAAAATCTAGTCCCATAACCTATATCATCAAGTTTCCCAATGAAAATTAGATTTCATCGGAATCCATAGATTTGAATAAATTTGGTTAACTTTTAGAATCATCCATTATTCATTCGAATATTGAAATTCCCTTTTCTAAAAACTTATACGGCTTCACCTCAACCAAATAGACTTTCTCAAACTTCCTATATGAATAGTTTAACTTGAATATTTGACCTCGAATTGAATTAAAATATTCTTTATATTAAATCACCCATGCATCTACTAAAGTATTCAAATATAGTAAATAACATTTTATTTTATATATTGATTAGGTAGAATATGAACTACCATATGTTGAAACATTTCCGGTGTTACCCCTTTAAATATTGCATTCTTTCTTGAGAGGTCCTTTCTTCCAAAAAATATAGTAGGTTGGACCAAGACCATCCAACATACTTTGACTCCTATCATGATACTTTTCCTTCAATGGTTTCTTTTGATAATCTATATTCTTATGGGGTAATTGATTCTTTTCATTGGTATTAATCACACTACTAAAATTTATTTAAACTTTACCATTCCTTAATTCCTCAAGAAATAATAAGTTCAGGAAATCAAAAAATTCCATATTGGTTTTTATATTTTTATTACTAACTGAAGTAACTATTGCCTACCAGCTTTATATAAGTGAAGATAACAATAATAATGGCCATACATTATTAGAAAAAATTACATTTACTTCTTGGATCTTCCCATGAATCACGTTGAATTCATTAACTTTATTTTTTACTAGTCTTCCTTTCAACAACCATAATCTAAAAAAATCATCAAAATATGAAAAAAAATTAGGGTCATAAATTTTCCATAAATTTCTTCTAATTCCATAAAAACATTCACTGTAGTCTTCAACTTATGATTGTTTAATAAAAAAATTTCTTGATAAATAAATTTTAGTTTGTATCATTGACTTTATATCCAAGAATTCCCATTTATATTTCATCATATGTTCTATATTTACCTTGAACAATGAAAAATATTAGTCCTTATGAATTATAAGGTATTAAATCTACATTCTCCAAAATCCAAAATCCATTCCATTGAATTTCATGATTCATATTTTCCCTTCATCTAATATTATACCAACTGTTTTCATAGGTGGGATAAAACATAGGATTTAAAACTAGTCTATATGATGCCACTTATTGGGGGAGAAATGGTTGAATTGAAACATGATCACCCAAGATACCAATAATCCCACCAATAATATGATCATTGACCTTATGGAAGTTCACCTAAAGATCAGTACAACAGAAAAATGAACCTCTATAACTCTATTTCACCCTTGAATTAGTGTACCAAAAGTAGAATTTCACTTCACCCTACCCACCATAAAAAGTATAACTCATATTCACCTCATAAGAAAAAAATACAAATTTAATTATAAGAAACTATAATTAATGAAATAGAAGAAAATAAAGTTGAAAATCAACACTAGAGATTTAACATACTTAGATATTTTATCCAACATGCTTGGGAGGAACTACTATGACTTGTTTTTATTACCCATATTAAAAAATAATACAAACAACTAACAAACGCCATTAGTAATACTTCGTTACATGGTGATTAACACCAAATATACTTTTGATATACTATGCATGCATCAAATTCATTATGAACACTCTTTCATTATTCACACTGTAACACCCCAAGCTTCAATTGTACTTTTCTATTTCAATAATGCAATATCTTGCACTATACACAACTTTGAGTTCTCGCACACCACGACTAATCAAACTAGCCGTTATGAATAGTTAAAACCCACTTTTTGAAATTTTATAAATTTTATTTTTCAAAATGGACTTCATTTTTTGATTAGGAATATCAAAATTATCTTAGGGTGAAGTTTTGGTATTTTTTTGAAAACATTCAATTTTTGATGAATATTGAAAAATACTGCATTATTATTTAAAACCTACTTTTTATTTAAATAACTATTTGTTTTTTTAATTTATTTTATGTAAAAATATATTGATAATACATATACAAGTTCAATGTAATTCATTGAAGTCATTTTATAATAAAATTAGATGTATAAAATTTTATTGAACATTTTAACGTCTTTTACCCACCTTCTAGGCACATTTTCAAATTTGAATAAAACGTAATTTTACAACTTTTGTAAATTAAATTTTAAAAAACATAGAGACGCTATTGACATAATTAAGTAAAATGTGATTTGATAGGATGGAAATAAGTTTTTTTGAATAGTATCTTTTGAATTTTATTTACCACAGTTAAAAGTAAATAGGGTAATTAAAGGGAAAAAATGATATTCTAATTACCCTAAAAATGATATTCTAATTACCTAAATCCTGTGGTCGTCCACCCATGGTTCTGATCCTCTTGGACCTCTGAGATATTTGTTTGCTACTGGATGTAGAATATTCCACTAATTGACAAATGGTGGTGGGTCTCACTGCTGGTGACTGCTCAGCAATAAAACTCTTCACTAAGAGGGCTCACTCTAACACCCCCGCCTACGTCGAGATGTTGAGTGAGATCCTCGAAGCCCTGATCTCCTACCTGATTCCCTACTCGAAGGTCTGAGCTGTGAATAATGGGTCCCATACCATATCAGTGGATTAGTATGAGAGGTCGATGAACCTCACTGAGTACTGAGCAACAATCATGCTACCCTACTACAGATGAAGAAGCTCCTCTATGCATACTGCGTGAAGAGTCACTGGGACAAAATCTGCCCAAAACAGGCTCTCAAAGTCTTCCCAGAGAAGTGTCACCTTGTCATGAACCGAGATCATCAAGATCCACCATTTGCCTATTGATTCCTATAGAAGATTGGCAGCAAGGATCACCATGAGATCGGCTGGGGTCCCTACTAGTTGGAAGACTCTCACTACGACCTCCAACCAATCGTCAGTGCCTGTGGCTCTGTCTCACCCCTGAACCTGGGTGGCCTCTAGCACTGGAACTCATGCAATGTTCTCAAGATGTGTGTACTCTCTACTTATGGGGCTGGTGGTATCAGTGGCCCAACAGGTAATGGTACCACGGGTGCCTCGACTTGTGCCTCTACTGGAAGTGAGCTCTGCACCGAGGCATCATCCCTCGGTGGGATTTCCTCATGTACTCTACCTAGAACCCTAGATGGCTATCTTCGTAGAGGCATACTGAAAAGAAATAGGTGCACCATGGTCAATAAGTTATACCTGATGAGCTGACTCAAAGAGATCACAAAGAAAACTATTGAAAACACACACACAATCAGTGTTTCCGTGCACTGAGTCGGAAATTAGAATTCAGGGTCCTGGTGTATGGATACATTGGCCGCTGCACTAACACTGGATTCCCTAAACTGATAACCACACTGACAACACTTAACACTATTGTCATTAAAAATATCAAAGTTCAATGTTCTATGGTAGAACCGACTCCTCTGATACAAATTTTTCAAGACCCATCCCTCGGGGCCCATGTCATGACTTCCCAAAGCCCACCTTCCACAGGCCAAGGGATGGTGAAAAGCACCGAAGGCATAGTTCCATAAAACCGGAAAGGTATTACCTTTATAACTTGTAAACACACACAACCAAGAACACAGCTGGATACTAACACAAGGTAAGATGAATAGTAATTAATGTGAGTATAGTAAGTAAAGGGGCTAGAATAGTAGTCCAACTAGAATGTACAAGAAACTGAAAAGTATAAGTAAAATGGAATAGCTCCTATGAACACTAACCAAGGATCCTACCTGTAAGTAGGTACAACTCTCAAATGGCCATCTCTGCTGTACGCCTTGTCTAATGTCAGCCTTCGAGCTACCTCCAATCCTGGTACTCTTGTCCTCAGTCAGTGTTATCCGTCATCTGCACCAAACACAACAAGGTTCATGCATAGACCATGCAGGGGTGGGTATAAAGATACTCAGTAGGGACCCCGAGACCATCAAGGTCTCACAAAATATACCAAGGATAAACAACACAACATGTAATCAACTGACAACCCTACTTAGGTATATTCCCATACATATGCCTATGTTATCAAGTATACCCATCTCAATCATGAGGAAACACTGGGTCCAACTCAAAATCCCAAAGCTCAACTGATCCATAAAGGAAGGAATACCACAAAGGTAAGTACCACACAGGTATACCACACAGAAGAATACCACCAAGGTATTACGACGAAGGAAAGTACCACACAGGTACACCACGTAGAAGAATACTACAAAGGTATCACCACGAAGGTAAAGAATCAGCTCATACCAGGTATAACTTAGGTACAGTAATAAAGATGACTAGATGTAACTACTGAATTGTCTTACTCTGTTAAGATTCATACCCACGTAGGATCCTAAATCATCATCAGACCCACATAGGATCATTGTACATCGTCAGACCCACAAAGGATCCTAGTATGACATCAGACCCACACATGATCCTAGTACATCATCAGAACCACACAGGATCCTAGTACAGTAGACCCACTCAGGATCCTATAGTAGTCCCACATGGATTCCTATTGTGGATCCATGTGGGATCCTCGATCACTGATCCACTAAGTATCACTTTCTCATGTTACAGCTAGCTACATGGTTCCCGCACCGAGCTCACTTGATTTTGGGAGGATCCACTCCTCAAGACACAGGTCGATACTCCAAAAGCTGCAAAGTCCCATGAAGAAGTATCCCAAAGTACCTCCATGTCATAGGGGTCTCAACGCAACATACGGTGTGTCAAACGGACAACCAATTCGTAAGTTATTAGTCTTTTAGTCCCGAGGGACCGGTTGGATTCGTTATCAATCCAACCCAACCGTACCCCAACTTTATCCAACTGTCAAATGGGGTATACCAAATGGTCCTTCTCACTCGAAGTTTTCTAGTGCCATAGACGGTTCGTCAAACGGACACCCAGTTCCAAAGTTATGGCCAAAAGAGTAGAAATAGGTTGAAGTTGGTCCGGGACCGGTTGACCCGGCCCATGCTTGGCAGCCTGACATGGACGCATGTGTGGGGAGTCATGCTCCCCTAGCCTCCACTCACTGAACG